>JBAJNP010008233.1:0-13282 GCA_036877545.1 Yasuhikotakia modesta | reverse complement strand
CTCTGCAGAGCTCAGTGCAGCACGTGTGTGTTTTAGTCACCATTGCCATATTCAGCTTTCTTATTCTTTCATATTCACCATATTCATTAATCTGTTTAACTGCACGTTATGTGAAATGAATATTCATGAGAGTTCATACACACCTCCGATCTCACACAAACGGAGTCAGTGCAGTATTTTAACTGTCTTTAGTTGTGCAAATCAGATTTACAGTAAAACATGTGCAAAAAATATGTGCACATTCAGTAGATGTTCAGTGATCTGTCTGTAATCTGTGCTACACTGTGTACAGTCAGTCCAGAGATGATATTGGTATTCAGCTCATTTGCCCATTAGAATTACAGCACAAAACCCAGAAGATGACTTTCTTATCTGTACTAACCCAAAGCTCCTCTGCTGTACACCTGCAGTGCGCTGCGGATCTGAACTCAAGTACACTACACTACTCAAGTACACTACACTATCCTCTCTAGTGCGCTCTGTCATGCTGTCTAAGAACAGCAAATCACTGCCTGCCATTTGAAATGCAATTTGCATCTCATCAATCCTAAATAGTATTTGAGAATAAGATTCAGATGACTTTACGTTACAGAGGTTTGTGACAGTTCTCTATAGACTTAAAGACAGCCAAATAAACGCCAGCCCACTATTTTAAAAGAAAGATATCTGCAGTTTCTGTATATTTTGCTGTTAATGTCAAAGGTTGACAATCAAACAAGAAATATTTGAACACAAAATTAATCGTTTCCCTGGTTGAAATCTAGAACTTTAAACACAGTTGTTGGGAACCTCTGTTCTAAAGACCCGGTTCCTCTGAGTTCTGCCTTACAATGTTATTTTATATAGATTATATTGAGCTCAATTCAAATAAAGGATTTTTTTATTTCCATAGTGAACACAGAATCGATTTCCTGAAATATGTCGTGTAACTGCAGCAGAGTAAGAGAGAGAGAGAGAGACGTATCAACATTTCCATGGACACTGATCATTTTTTCCCTGGATTTTCTCTGGGGCTGGAATCAGCATTTATGCATATAATCAGAAAAAACGTATTAAAAAAGAGCTGCGTTGAAAGGCATCTGCAGTGAGTTTCTCTCTCTCACTGAGCTCAACGTATTTAGACTATTTATCTAGCAGTTCTGTTAGAAAGATGAACCTTCTGTTCCCACCAGCAAAATACCTCATCACTGCTGAAGTACAGAGAGCAAGTTATTATATGTAGATGAAAGGAAGAAAAAGAGAGTGAGAAAAAAAGAAAGAAAGAACAGAGGTCTGAAGACAAGATAAACTCAGTTTTTAAATCTCATTTGGAAAATATGAGTGGTTGCCAGGGTGTTGCTATGCAGTTGCTATAGTGTTCCAAAGGCTCTTCAACCCATAACTATGTGGTTGCTAGGCTGGATGCTTGGTAAATTTAAGTGATATTATGCTCTCAGATGTGACTAAATAACGGTGTTTGCATTGGTTTACATTATGTTTGCATATGCAAGTACACAGAAAAACTATTTTCAAGACTTCCTGTCTGAACACAGAGAGAAGCATCATTTTATCTTATCTGTGAGAGTCAGGATTGGTTCAATGTTTCTGCTGTGATGGATTATTGAAGCATGAACACGTACCTGCTTCTCACAAAACAAATCTGTCCTGCTTTCTGTTCTGTGGCTTAAATCTGCCAGCATTTTGCTTTTGTAAACATAGATCCTGTAATTCTGACAATTCTGTGTGTAAATAAAAGTGGATGACATGTTTGCATGTGGATGAAAAATGAGCTTGTTTTAAACCTGTGATTGATTTACACATTTAAGAATTTATCGTCCGTCCCTGAGGTAGACTGAAGATAAAATGCCTATGAAAGAGAGAGAGAGACTGAACAAAAAAACTAAAGATCTTGCTTTTAAACAGGTACAATATAAACAGGTAAACATGCTGAGGTCACATTTAACCCTAGAATCAAAAGATAAATTATATTAGCGTGAATAATTAAGTATATAGATCATTTATCATTAAAATGCTCCGAGACGTTTTACTTTAAATCTGTTCTCAATTTTCTTCTTGTGCTTTCCTAGAAGATGGTCACCCACAATAAAAAGATGAGAAGAAACTAATAAAAAGATATGATGCAACACACACACACACACACACACACAATCTGTCACGTAGGGGTCTTAGAAACAGCTGCTACCCTTGGATACATCAGACCGTCTGGGACACAACATCCCTCACACACACACATCTCTCTCTCTCTCTTTTGCTCTCTCTCGCACACACACACACTCACACAGACACACACACATCCTCCCTCTCTGACACATACAGACACTCCTTCTCACACACATAAGAACATATCACACACACATATTCCTCTCAGACACACATAAACAAACCTGACACACACACAGTATTACTCACACACACACAACTGCTTACAAACACACACAATTCGTCTCTCACACACATACACACAGCCCTCATTTAGTAGATAACCGATTTGCTTATGAAATTGAACTCATAAATTAACACAGTTTGCAGATAGACTGAAGGAGCGAGAGAGAGAGAGAGAGAGAGAGAGAGAGAGAGAGAGAGACTGGGTGAGACATGTTTTGCTGGAAAAGTGTTGCTGGATATGAAATATTCTCTCTTGGCATAATTAGGATCATGAATTATGGATCACTAATGCACGCAGTGAGACAAAAGCTTGCAGTTTATATGCTCATATCTAAAAGCACATGGTCTTTGTAAACATTATTCTCTATCTACAGTAAAACGCTGTACTGACTCATTAACAGAGATCAGTGTGTGACACTAATACAGCAGATCAGAGAGACTTTAATGAGCTGTAGCTTTAACAGGAGAAACATTATTCATTATTAGTAAAGTGTTACATATAAAACTGTGGCATCATCTGTGTTTAATGACCCTACAAAACACTCAACTCCAGCAAATACTATCATAACAATATCATACAGATATCATTCTAGATATACCACAGATCATTTGTAATTTTTTAACCGTTTCTATTTTTGGCACATATCTTCCTCTAATAACACACTCCTCTCTCTCTCTCTCTCTCTCTCTCTCTCTTCAGCACATTGCATGTGTGAGTGGAGTTCTATTCCGGGGAATGAGGAGCGAAAACAGGAAAAAACTCATAATAGATAATGTGTAAATAGACTGAGAAGTGAGAGAGAGAAAGAGAGAGATAGAGGGAGAGAAAGAGAGAGATGGAGGGAGGGAAAGAGAGAGATATAGGGACAGAAGGAGAGAGAGCTCTTTGCTCACTGATTTGTGATGCTCAAGGGATCGGTAAGCAACATTTGGTTCTGTCTCTTAAAGCTGTCTACATAATGACAATAAAATCAAACACACACACACACATGCACACACACACACACACACACACACGCGCACACACACACACACACACACACACACACAGGTCCTCAGAGAAATACACTAATAGACTTCAGAGACCACTATACAGACCACTATGTTACTGTGCAACGGCCCTATATGTATATATGAAAAGATGTGATTTGAGAGTGATTGTACGCTATTACTTTATGATTTCTGGTAGAAGATCCCCATTGACTTGTAATATAAGGAGGTGATGGACTCTTTTGCCTTGGGCTACTAAACAGAAATCACAAAGCAACCACATTTCATATGCTATGAAACACCTTAGCAACAACATAGCAGCACCCTGGCAACCACCCACACTGCGCTAACATCATAGCGGTGAGTTTCACTTATGCAAGCTTCACTCACACTTTCTTTGGAGAATGTGAGATCTAGTTTTGTTCTGCGACTCTTGGGTCTTGTAAACAGCGTCCCGCTTTGAGCTGTAACAGCCTTTATTTCCCCGTCACACTGCTCAGTCACAAACTAAAATAAAGAGCTTCTGGTGTTGGGAACGACACTTTTACTGCCGCAAGATCATTAATTTGTTTTGCAATAATGTTCACTCAACCATTCTTTATCAGAGTCTCTCCATCTCTCTCTCTCACACACACACATTCTGCAGCCTGAGAATAAACCTGTTTCTCTCCTGCTGTGTTTTGCTGAGGTATGTGGTTTAAACATCAGTTTGCATTCCCCCAAAACAGCAATAAATGACAAGCAATAAAACAGCGTCGCTGGAGCTGCACTGGGTGTGTGTGTGTGTGTGTGTGTGTGTGTGTGTGTGTGTGTGTGTGTGTGTTCTGGTATTCACTACATTACACAGAAATAGCATTTATGACATGCCCCCATTAAACATGAAACACCAGCATGAGTGTGAGACATACAGGAAACAGATTATCATTAACTTCATTCTCAGCACAACTGAGTTTAATATGAGTTGTAATATATTAATCTTCAACTAAATGTTGTTACAACACACGGGGGGAGATTCAAGTTTACAGGCGTACAGTTACCATCTGATTAACTTCAGAGATGTTGGGCTGTCAGGAAGAAATGAGATGCATCGCCATCTAGTGGCACAACGAAAACATAGTCATTTAAAATGCAGCTGTATTAGATTTTAGAATGAAAACTGCCTAACAAACAATTTAATGCATTTTGGACAAAATCACCTGCTAAATAAATGAATGTAATTTTGTCCGGATCAAAAAAAACTCATTTGCAACCAAGTTACCGAATTAAATACTATATAAATATTAAAACATACATTAAAACAAAAACTTGTGTGTGGATTCCCACATGCACTCTTGTGTTGTACTGTATACACGTCACTTGCATGCATGGAAATGATATTGAGAAAAGTGTGTTTGCTGTAAATCATTAACTTACTCCAGGGTTTGTTAAACCGCAGCTGAGACGTGGCAGCGGATTATCCTGTTCAAATCCCAAAAACTCTGATCCACATCACACCACAGTCCAGCACCGGGTCCAGGTCGGGTCAGCCGAACCACTGAACCGTGAACTCATGATGTGTAGCAATGATTTATTGTTATATGTACCAATACAGTAAAATACTACATAGGGCTCATTAAAACTACACAAACAAAACAATAAAACAACACAACAGTACATATACGACATATACGACCTTACAGTGTCATGTAAGAACGATATTAAAACAGGGATGACAACAGAAACACACACAACAAAACCCTTGTAAAGTTTGAACATTCACAGGTAACACAGACAGATTAAAACTCGTGGTTTTTGGGTGTAAATGGTTTATGTGTAACACAGTGTTTGTGTTTGTAATACATCAGTATTTTCTTATAGTCTTTTTATTTTTTGTTTTTCTGCAACTAAAATTGTTTAAATGTTCCACTCAGAAATTAGTTTTTAAACTATAAGATATACAGCGTTGTAAAATGTAATACTAACATGACTGCAGGAAGGTTTCTGATGTTAAGAGAACTTTTAAAGAACATTAGCCAACGTTCAGAGAACATTTCCTGTTAGCTGGGAACTTTCATGGTATTTGCCTGCGGTGGTTAAAGAGCAGCTTTAGTCTTACATCATCTGTCCTTGAGCTCAACCTCATGTTTTATCTCCACTAGATTTAAATGTTGAGTTATTACATTTATCTGAAGTTATAATCGGATCATATTCAGTGTTTCTGAACTTTAGATTTTAGACATTTGTATCTGTGACTTACATGGATTTATATCTTTATGCGTGTAGATGTTATATAAAATCACAGTTTTACTTTAAAACTAAATAGGTGCTGATATTGATGCCATGTAGTCAAGAAATTAAGATTTAACGTAATAAGCTATTTAATGGCTATTGGTTTCCTTCACCCCGTGAATTTAAATGGTGGCACAAAAGGTCGCTGTGTTATACAGATTAGTTTAAATACTCGTGTCGCGCTGCATGAGGCAACATCGCCCAATATTGCGCGCATTCGTCACAGGAGCGCGTGGAGACGCGTCAGCACATTTTACAACCGGAGCCGGTGCGCGCGCGGCACGCGGCACGCGGCGCGCAGCTTTTCACACCCGGGGCGTTTTTTCTTTCTGTATCATTCCTGTTATCCTACATTTACTCCCGTTTCCCGTCTCTTCCTCCTTCATCTCCAGCCTGACAGCGCCCTGGCGTTGGGTCTCATGGTGGAGCGCATTCCGTGCGTCCGCGCGTCCTCCCCGACTCCGGGTGAGAGGACGCTTGGATAAGAGGGAGGTACGAGGAAAGCTGGAAATTCCCGTTCCAGCACTGCGCACAGATAAAAAATATGGCCAGATTCCCAGCATTAATATTCATGAGTAAAAGCGCGTCTCCTCCCCTGCGAGGCTTATAGACCCGCGACCACAGACGCACGAGTGTTAAGAGAAACAGAGACCGACGGCGCAGCTGGATTGTATAGTTGTGGTTTTATTTTCTTACTTTACATAAGAAACCATGGAGCAGGGTAAGACCAGCTCAACTGGATTTTCTGTTGCCTTTTTCCTGCTTAAATTGAGTCTTTTTTGCATGACGTGGATAAACTGAGGAGAGATTGTCACAGAAAGGCATCTGTCATTCATTATTGTAGCATAAGATGCCGTTTATACTTATATGTAATATTTGCTGTGGAAAACCAGGAGACATTATCTTCAATAAGCTGTTTTTAAACTTTTCTTTCTCATGTCTTGGAGTAAAACAAAAAAAAAAATGTGTTTTTATCCTGAAGTCTTTATTGAAGTTTATTCATAACTTTGATTAAATGATAAGTTAATAAATAGTGGTTGATCAATAACATATTTACCTGTAGATGTTTCTAAAGTAAAAATGCCGGCTGGACACAGTTATCGGTCTCCTCAGCCAATCTCATGGTCAGATTTTTCATTTATTGCCCTGCCTGATATTTTGGTCTTTAATTATTAATATTCATAAAATGTCTGGAGATGTTTTACACGAGTATTTATAAAATACAGAATTATGTTTGGCCGTCTGTGGTGAGTGTGTGAAGTTTATCAACTATTATAGAATTACTATAGAATTACATTCTACTCACCGCAGACGTTTAAGGTGGATAATGTTAAATGTGAAGGATGATGACATCACATCCTGAAGGATTTGGTCTCCATAGAAACCGAGAGGAACAGCATGATGGAGTTTTGGAAGGAACATTCGAAGTCAGCAACCGTGGAGGAGATGATGTTGGACTCCAACGCTCAACAGCTGACCCAACACGAGCTGCCGGAGATCCTGTCTCTGTTACCCTGTCTGGCCACCTCTGATGTTCTGGAGCTGGGAGCAGGAATCGGGTCAGTGATCACACACAGTTTATTTACATTCAGATTGGACCCACCCATTATCAAAACAACTGTCCTGAAAATTATGTAATAAAACAAATGTTAAAATACAAATACTTTAGGAACACATACTGAATTTGACTTTAATGTTTTAATGAATATATAGCGATTACTTTGAATCATTATAGTTGTAAGTGAAAATCTGAGAACGTTTTTTGTGTTAGTTTATGTTTGTGTAAAACGTAGTTGCTTTAGCTCTGTTGACATCATGACCTGTGCAGTCGCTACACGCGTCACCTCATTGGCCGGGCCCGTCATGTGACCGCTGTGGACTTCATGCAGAACTTTATAGAGAAAAACAGGGAGGAAAACAGTCACCTAGGCAACGCTGAGTTTCTCCAAGCTGATGTCACAAAGCTGGTTTTCCCTAAACACAGGTGAGAGAATCATACCCACACATCCAGTAAATAATGATTCAGACATGATATCCTGAGCTTAAATACAGTTTGAGTTACAGGTGCCCTAATAAGTGCAAAAAACATCTATTTTTGCTTTTAAAAAGAAGAACAAGAGTCTCAGTTTAGTCAGTTTGCAAATGACACTCAGTTTAAAGTTTTGTTACTTAATGAAATGACAAAGACATTTTAAAATGTGGGTCTAAACACCTCCGTCCGCCCCTCCCTCCCTCTCTCTCTCTCTTCCTCTGTATCAGTTTTGACGTGATCTTCTCTAATTGGCTGTTGATGTATCTGAGTGATCAGGAGTTGAGATTATTGGCTGAGAAGATTCTCCTTTGGCTCCGCCCAGGTGGGCACCTGTTCTTCAGAGAGTCCTGCTTTCACCAATCAGGTAAAAATATTTATTAACCTGTTTATGGCTTTAATATTTAACTCATTATTGTTTCAATATTATTTCATTATTTCATTCATTTTCACATTTAAAGATTAATGACAATAATTCAAAGCTCATATCTTGTTTTGTAATTACTGTAACAGTTTGTCTGTTGTGACAGGCGACTGCAAGCGTGAATTTAACCCCACGCACTATAGGACCCCCGCGCACTACAACCACCTCATGACATCAGTGGTGCTGGACCAATCAGAGAAGGCGGAAAAGAAATGCTACGGTTTTGAAATAGTTCTCAACAAACCGGTTCAGACCTACATCAAGGTAATTCAACCATCAACAAGATAAGGTCTTATGCTAAGATTTTAGTGTAAAAAAGAACCGATAAGGAACCTTCTGATCTTCTAGATGAAGAAGAACCAGAACCAGCTGTGTTGGCTCTTGCAGAAGAGCCGTCGTGATGTTGTGGAGCAACACCAGGGTGGCTTCTCCACCTTTCAGCAGTTTCTGGACAACCAGCAATACACACGCAGAGGGATCCTGCGCTATGAGAAGATGTTTGGGTCTGGATACGTCAGCACAGGCGGGCCCAGCACTACCAAGGTCAGAGGTCAAGAGAGGTTATTAACAATCCAATGAAGATGATTTAAAAAATATTTCTTACCTGTTGGTCATGTGATCCTCCACCCGACTTCATCTGGCTAGCAACCACCCTGCTAACAAGTTTAGGTTGTAAGAACGTGTCTTTTCTGTTTCCAAATCAGATTTAGGATTGTTCAAAATGCTCAATTTTTAAACCTGGATTAAACGTTGTTGCTTGTTTATATGAACATAATTTAACATTTTTAACTTAATAACTTAATGCTTCATATATATGATATATAACATTAAAACATTCTCCTAACATTACTGCACATTTTGATAACTTTGAAAGAACTTTCAGAGAATGTTAGCCAATAAGTCACTAAGTCTATTTACTCTATTTTAAACTCTAAGCATCATCATGTGAGTTACTTTTTACTTTGTGTTGTTTGTGACCTGATCAGAACTGAGCTTTGGCCTATTTTTGGGTCATGACCCACATGTGGAGATGTAGGTCTGTGGAGGAACTTTCACTCTTATCTTGTAATTTCAGTGAAAGATGAATGATTTACACTCTTAAATCTCTGTAAAAATTAATCATTAAATTAATCTGTAACCGTCAGGAGTTTGTGGAGATGTTGAATTTGACCTCTGGACAGAAGGTTCTGGATGTGGGTTGTGGGATTGGAGGTGGAGATTTCTACATGGCCAAGGTGAGAAACCAGAACGTAAAACAATCAAGAGTCACTCTAGTGGTGTTTACAAAAACCACCAAACGTAAATTCAACGTTAGTTTAACACATCCAGACCACAACAGGTTTCTTGTGACTTTGGTTGGTAGACGTTCGGTGTTGAAGTTCTGGGGATGGATTTGTCATCAAACATGGTGGAGATCGCCATGGAGAGAGCCGTCCAGGAGAAACTGCCTTCAGTGAGTCCAGATGTTGGAGACTCAGTCCCACACTGTTTACAAAGATAGATGATAAACGGATCATTCTTTATCACAGAAAATCACTGTTAAATGCACAGAAAATCGCTTACTGACCTCAACTCAGAACCGTGACGATTTTATCGTTCAACCTCGTTGTCATGACAACACGGATTGTGAAACGATAAGCTGTCACTCCTCTGCAGGTGCAGTTTGAGGTGTCGGATGCCACGAAGAGACAGTTTCCTGACAGCACGTTTGATGTGGTGTACAGCAGAGACACCATCCTACACATCAGGGACAAAGTTGACCTCTTCCGAAAGTTTTATGTGAGTTTGCTGACAGTAAATGCATGTGCACATGTGTAAAATGACACGTTCAGTCTGTAGGGCCTGTGTGTGTGTGCATGCGTATCACACAACCTGTGTCTCACATTTTTACTTTACAATTGTGTGTGTATATATGTCTGTGTGTGTGTGTGTGTGTGTGTGTGAGTGTGTGTGTCTATGTGTGTGTGTGTGTGTGTGTGCATGCGTATCACACATCCTGTGTCTTACATTTTTACTTTACAATTGTGTGTGTATATATGTGTGTGTGTGTGTATATGTGTGTGAGTGTGTGTGTATATGTGTGTGTGTGTGTATATGTGTGTGTATATGTGTGTGTGTGTGTGTGCATGCGTACCACACAACCTGTGTCTTACATTTTTACTTTACAATTGTGTGTGTATATGTGTGTGTGTGTGTGTGTGTGTTTTAGTCATGGCTGAAACCGGGGGGAAAAGTTTTGATCAGCGATTACTGCTGTGGAGAAATTCCCTGGTCTCCTGCGTTTCAGGAATATGTGAATCAGAGAGGATACATCCTCTACACACCTCACAGATACGGACAGGTGAGACACACAAGTACACAAAGTATCTAATTAACCTCATAATATCACAGTGAACTATTAATGTTTGTTTGATCGGATTAATTATTGATCTGTTGTGTAACTTTGATATCAGCTATCGGGCGCAAAGCACAGTTGGCACAGAAACGAAAAGTTTGTTTATGCCTGTAACAATATGTGTGTGTGTGTGTGTGTGTGTGTGTGTTTTAGTTCCTCAGTGAGGTAGGATTCACAAACGTTCGAGCTTTGGACAGAACAGAGCAGTTTATTCAGGTGATAAAGTCTGAGTTACAGAGAGCTGCAGAGGTCAAAGACAGTTTTATACAGGTAAACACGCAATTTTATGATGTCATTCCTAGACTTCCACTGATATGAGGTCATATGAGGTGAATAACTCACAGAAACACATGCACAACATTAGATTACAGAAACACGATTCACACAAACGCCTGTGATGTTCAGACTTCACTCTAAGTGTGAATTGTATAATTGTGACCCTCAGGAATTCTCAGAGGAAGATTATAATGCCATCATCACGGGCTGGACAGAAAAACTGCAGCGCTGTGAGGCCGGAGACCAACGCTGGGGGCTGTTCTATGCTACCAAAGACTGAGAGAGAGAGAGAGAGAGAGAGAGAGAGAGAGAGAGCAATCTAACAAATAAATACAATCAATATATTAAATCCACTTGCACCACACTGTCAAATTCTGTGAATTGCACGACAGTGTTTAAACCTCCTTAGACCAAAATACTGTAAAACAGCATAAATGATTAAATAAAATCCACTTCTCTGTTTGAGTTTGAGTTACTGCTCTTTACAAACTCCTCCAATCCTGACTTCTTAAGGAAACTCATTCAAATGAATTATGTAGACGATGCAGCAAAAATGATGTTGAATAAAATACATTAAAATATATCATGCATATATCATTATATCATAAATCATGCTTTTGGATAACATTACAATTCACATTGCAACTCACATGTGATATGAGGACAAAGTGAATGTTATGTTTTACATACAGCTCTTGTATAACGTGAGCAGGATGATATGAACGGAACAGACACGCGTTTATTTTCTACATCCGCTCAGTCACATTATAATAAAACATGAGACTCATATTAAAACGTTAACAAACACATAACAATACAAATGAAGTTACAATTATCACACGACCTCAAATATGTCGCTTATAAAAGATTGTTCCACCAACTCACTTCTGCTAAGAACCTTCTGGGAACTTTAAAGAAACGTTGGCAAACGTTGTCAGAAGGTTCCCAGTAGAGGGTGGGACAGACCAGAGCATCAGTCGGGCTGTGGGAGTGTCGCGCGCACAATGAAAGAGGAAGCGGCGCGTCTGTTTCACTTTCCTCCCGACGCGCGTCTGAACGCGCACGATGGCGAGACTGAGCGAACACGGGATCCGCTTGAGCTCCGTGAGTTTCTGCGCGTCTCCTGTTTCTCTCATGCGGCTTTTCTCTCGTGCACTTTCTCACGTAACGCGTCCCGTCCACAGATGAGCCCGTCGTACCTGGAGAGCAACTCGACCAGTCACACGTGGCCCTTCAGCGCCGTCGCAGAGCTCATAGGTGAGGAGGAGGAAGAAGAAGCTCTCAGGTTTGATGGTGAAGGTTTGCAGGAGAACCTTCAGGTTAAATCTAGCGCAGGTTTTGCGCGTGCAGAGAACTGCGCTCTCCGCTGCGCCACTGCTGCTCTTTATGGGCGGCACTTTACATAGAGATTGTGTGTCTTAAGATAGATAATAAGTTACATGCATGGCGCGTTTGTGTGCAGTGATGTCGTGGTTTGGTTCTGTGCTGGAATGACTGTCTGAAACTAGTTTCTGGACTATTAAAGGCAGAGAGGTGGTTTTTCCAGAAACCTTTCACCTGCGGGACTTACTGAAATACATCCATGAAAACCACCCAGACGAGTTAGTGAGAGCAGGACCAGCAGGGGTCATTTGTTTATCATTTGTTTTTAAAGTAAATAACATTCAGAAGTGTGTAAATGTGGCTCATGAAACTAAAGATGTGATTGTTCCTTATGGTGACACACATCTGGGTCAAAGACAGGAAGGGACCTGGTTTAGCTCTTTGGAAATTGATTGGATCGTTGGAAGCTGAAGGGATAGAAACATGCATGGCCATTGGATACTAAATACAGTCCCGCCCCCGGGGACAGACATACGTCATCATGAAAACAGATGTTGTTTCACAAGGGAACCAAGGTTAATGTTTTTAATTAAAAACTACATTAAATAACAAAATAACATCAGCATCTGAAAAGAAGATGGACAGAATGTGTGAAGTGTGAGGGTGACAGTATTGTTGTCGTTGGAGACAGGAAACTGACTGACTGCTAATGACAGAGATGAAGGTGGAAAAATGTCTGAATGTTGATCAGTTAATGAAAAGGAAATGAGATGTACGAACTAAATACAGCCTCTAATACGTTCACAGGATGTGCAAAAGAGGAAAACAGCGCAGGCGTTTGCGTTGCTTCTTTGCGCCTGTGGGTTCCGTTATATTTAGTGTTCTGCCACTTTGCAAGTTAAGAAGTAAAAAAAATGTCATGTGCTCTGCCACAAACCGTACGAACGCTTATCTGTAACAGTAAACGGAAATCAAACATCTGTGGTGTCCCCGTAAATTTCTCACTGTCTGTGTGTGTGTGTGTCTCTGTCTGTGTGCGTGTCTGTGCGTGTCTGTGTGTGTGTGTGTCTGTGTGTGTGCGCATGTCTGTGTGTGTGTGTGTGTCTCTGTCTGTGTGCGTGTCTGTGCGTGTCTGTGTGTGTGTGTGTCTGTGTGTGTGCGCATGTCTGTGTGTGTGTGTGTGTCTCTGTCT
>JBAJNP010008232.1:0-19523 GCA_036877545.1 Yasuhikotakia modesta | reverse complement strand
ATACACAGACTGTACACACACACACACTGTACACACACACACACTGTACATACACAGACTGTACACACACACACTGTACACACACAGACTGTACACACACACACTGTACACACACGCACTGTACATACACAGACTGTACACACACACACTGTACACACACACACACTGTACATACACAGACTGTACACACACACACTGTACATACACAGACTGTACACACACACACTGTACATACACAGACTGTACACACACACACTGTACACACACACACACTGTACACACACACACACACACTGTATGTGACATAAACATGACAATACTGTACAGTTATAAAACACTGCAGGGTTATTCATCACACACACAGTTAACGTACAGCTAACAGGGAATGCTCTCAGAACATTGGTTAATGTTTTCTAAAGGTTCTGTCAAATTTATCAAAAAAACATGCAATAATGTTAGTGGAATATTTTAATGTTATATATAATATCAAAAACATTATTCTAAAGTCTTCACCCTGGTCTCGTTATTCTTAATCTTTTCCTACAAACATTTAAAGTCTCTGAATCGACTCCAGAACTCAAGCCAAAGACAGTTCAACAGCAGAAATCTATAAGAACTAAATATACCTTGAATATTTGCAGCTCTATAAATATTTTCTTCTGTCAGATTTGTTATTTTGCTTTCGTGTTTTGAGACATAAATAATGAGCGAGTAAAACAGCTGAATTGTTCAGGGCGAGCGTGTGATTGATACGCGAGCGACCGTGAGCCGATCGCACGAGAGAACGAAACGACGGTCCATTTTAGAAAGTGTCTACCGAATTGATTTAACAAGTTTAATGTGTGCATCACTGTGGGTCTATTACTGGCTGTAAGCCTCAGTGATGCTATTTGTTCGACTGGCAAAAATACTGCTCTTTAGAATGAGTGTATTAGGTCTAAAATTGCAGAGAAAACCCCATTACAACTTTATTGCTGGTAAATTGGAACCAAACGTTGTCTGTATTTCAATTATTGTGAGTTACCCGGGAAATAAATCGATTTTGTATAGGCTCAATCACAGAGACCCTGATGAGAAACGCTTTATTACACTCGGGCAACCCGAGGCTGGTCTTTTTGTTTTCTCCCCTTAGCAATTTTCAAGAAATTGTCAATTAAGGACTTTCACGTCTGTTTTTGGCTTCTAGGAATGTTTCTGTCCAGGGAAGAGAAATCGTCATATGTCCTCTATTGCGGGGTGTCATTTCTGATGCTCGTTTGGTTTTAAATGTTAATGCGGCCCCTCCCACAGCCCTGTGCAACAACAACAGAAGACCCGCCCACTTTGACATGGTGGGTGATCATTATGTGTCTCATCTCCAATCAGCACAGCCCATAATTCACCACAGGAAGCAGCGCACAGGAAACAACAACAGGTCCTTTTGCCCTGAATGCCCTGATTTTTTTCCTGAAAGCTCCTCCTGTCATATAAAAATCACTTTAACAATCTGCCTAATCAATTCCTGTGGCTAAAATATTATCCCACAATCTTTTTTAAATTGTTTCACTCAGAAACGCGTCACATTACAGATGTTAAATAGCTTACTAATGCTGCCAAATGTTGACTTTATGTGTACAGCAAACAGAACAACTTTTTTAAGACCTTCTCTAAAACAATTCCTGTTGGAGGCTGAAATGAAGCCGCGTGATGATATGAACACAGAAACTGGTTTATATTACATTAAGCCTGAAGACACAGCAACCTCACATTCATGCAAATCAAATTCAAAGCAACAAACACAGATGAGAAAACACTACGGCAGAGTTTAATTAAAGGATCTGCATAATTTGAATCCTTTAAAAATGGAAAGAGCGAGAGACAGAAGGGGAGCGAGAAAGCGAGATCAGTGTGGCCTTGAAGTTGATATCATTTAATGACATCAGCTCTTTTACAGGCGTCTGCGCAGGCGAGCCGCCACCGTACACAGGAAGCGCTCATCTGCTCATCGTGAGACTGAAGACACAGGGTTCCTCTCTCATCTTCACAATTAAAGCTCACGTCTCTGCTGAGATACACGGGTGAGACGACGCCAAAACAAATCAGAAAGAAAGAAGAGGAAGATGTTATTAATCAGCTAAACATGCTTCTCTGACCTGCCCAAAACAATGAGATTTACACACTGCAACAGGCTGCTGACGTGCTAACATGCTGTTGAGATTCATGTAGTGCTTTGACTGTACTGCAGCTCACATACATCAAATGTGTGTTGGTCTAAAACACATGGGACAAACTGAGGCTAACGTTGCTAATGTATTTAACAAATACTTAATAAAAGCAATTATTTATTAATACTCTCCTCTAGGGTTTTATTTTTGCTAATGCCACTTCACAGCCCAAACAAATCAACATGACTGGTCCGATTCATTTAAAAAGTTGTTTTCATAATCTTTCATTAAATAAATCATAAAAACAAACTATATTTCCCTTTACACTCAGCTGTCTGCATACACACATTCCAGTGTCTGTAACTTACATAAAACCTTGTAGAAACTATTGAACCAGTGACAGTAGTTATCCTGCGATTCAATAGACCATAAACAAAGAGAAGAGAGTGTCTAACTTCATTAAACTTTTTACAGTGACAGACCCAGTAAAGTCACTCTTCAAATCTATATTTCATTAACAGGCTGCAAGAAAACTCTAGAAATCCAGTTAATTGTGTCGATTCTCACTGTTCGCTCACATTATTATCTGCTGTACCAAACGTAGCCTGGAAATGACAGAGGAATCGTGGGTCATGCAAAACTGATAACAGGTAAATGAAGTCATTTCTCTCAGGTTGTGTCCAACAGAGATTTCAAAGCCAAAACACCAACGCGAGGAGTCAGTGTTGTTTTCTAATTACGTAAAGCAAGCAACAAAATTCAATCAAACGCTGCTCACCGCTCAGCCAGAACTTCAAACGCAGGCCTCTATCAAGAAGCTGCTCGTGTTGAGAGCGTCCGCTGCCAAAAACAATGAATTTCATCTTTTATTCATGCGTTCATATACATTCTCATTAGCGGCGGCCACCATGTGAGGACAGACGAGTGATGGAGTGGGACGGAGTGGAGCGGCTCTGCTGAAGGCCCTGGGCGATCTGTTGATGGACTGGGCTCTGGTCCCATCGGTGATGACCAGCAGGCGTGCTGATGGACACACACTGGAGAAAGTCTGAACTAGCCTGCAGCTGGACTGAGCTGCTCTGTGGGCTGCAGACTGACCTAAAACAGACCCACTGGAGAAACCGCTGAGACATACAGGACGCAGGAATGCTGGGAAACTTCACTGCAGGAACTCGCACGAGAATCTCATGTTCCTGCTGTTATTGTCTGAGGTACACTTGGGTTTTTAACACTAATAGGAGAATTTATTAATCTGCTGTCTGTTGTTCTGTTTTTATAGTTATTTTATAAATTTTGTGCGCTGTGTACACAACAATCCTCTTATATATCTGCTCAATTTCACCTCAGTTTCACATGTGGGATCAATAAAGCTTCTATCTATCTGAATACAAACAAACCTGTGCATACAACCCCTGCAGTGTCCCTGTAGCTCAACCGGTAGAGCATTGTGTTAGCAGCACAAGGGGCATGGGTTTGATTCTCAGTGAACACAAACTGATCAAATGTAAATCTGCCACATAATTTAAATAATAATTCATATTTTGTAAACATAAATTATATAATACTGTTAACAGAAACACGTCCAGCGGTGCCGTGTGGTGAGTGAATAGCTGACATACAGCAGGCCAAAGTAAAACAACTGTTTAGTGAATTCACTGGACAGAGCTTTACTCTCTGAGGTTAGTGCAGGTCCCTCTAAATAAATACACTATATAAGGTCACATGAACCTCACAGACAGACGTGTTCATCAGAAACAAACAGCTCAGCTCTCTAACCTGTCCTGTGCTCAGCCCCAGTGCTGAAGTTAGTTTAGCATTACAGCGGTAGCGCTGAGAGGAGAGCAAAAACGTCCTCCGCTAAAAGGTCCCTATCAAGAGCTTTATTATAGATATTAATGAATAATATGGGTGAGCGAAAACTGTTAGTCATGCGTTGAGATAGCAATAGCTAAATACTTCACGCATGAATCGTCTGGTTTTTCAGCCAGTCCACAAATCTCTCGACCCCTCCACTCGCACCCGCTCCCAAACCGCCTTTAAATGCTAGAAATCCATTGGTTTCGATATGGAGGCCTTTGTGACAGCAAGCAAAGGGGGTGATTAAGCGGGGCGAGGGCTATTGAGGGGCAGAAAATGGGGTGATTAAAGTGGATGATTTGGGCGAGTCATTTGTGTCTGTGGTGGGTGGGGGTTCAGAGACAAACACCAGAGGCCAGACACTTCTGTGACCTTCCACTGAAATTCTAACCGCCTATATACCTGCAGTCAGACAGCAGTGTGAGAGACAACAGACAGACGGACAAACACTGGAATTAACCACTAATGTTAAGAGCAGATGAAGCAAACATTTACAACCGTTTGTTTTTATAATGTATTCTATAATATGCAGTTCTCTAGAAATGACTTTGGGTTCCTCTCAGCATCAGTATATGGGATTTTTCACTTGTTTTATCAGCCCAAAGCCCAAAACTGTGTTGGACCACATCAAAGTCTCCTATTCAACAAGAAGCACAGTTTCAAGTGTAATTTATGTGCACAGCCCTCAGCATGCAGGACCACATTAGGGTTAGAGTTCTAAAACTCACATTACAGAAGCTAAATGCAAAACTCACTTCATGTTTCTTTAACAAACTCTCTGTACAGGCCGTAGACTCATCATTTCACACAGGAGAACTCATCTTGTTGAAGCACTGTGACGTTTTAAAAGCAGAATGTCAAGAAATTATTTCTGACGTTTTGATTCGTGTTAGGCTATAAAGATCTGTGACAACTCGGTTTAATTATAAAATCTATTACTGCTGCTTTAGTTGAGCCAATTAAATCTGATTGGATACTTTCTTTATTCAACAACCTCTTTTCATGTCATTTTAATTTACTGTCAAAGCAGCCTGAATATTGGAAACTGAATTATTTACTGCAGCCCATAAGCCAATAATGTTCCATTTGTCTTGCACTGAGAGAACGTACACTAACACCATTATTAAGGGCATTAGTTGAAATAGTAAATGCCCTTCACTGGATTTCAGTCTCATGGTGAGCTTTAGACGTTCCACTGCTCAGTGCTTCTGCCACCGCCTGAGGAAAATGACAGATATCACGTACAGATGACGGAGATTAAATGATACGCCAGCCAAACAGAATCTGTTCTAAAAAAAAAGGTTTTCAGCAAACATCCAAACTGACCATTAAATAACCAGCAGCATTTATTCCAGCCTAATGTTTTTCTTTAAACACTTTTACAACAACCCAAATCTTATTTTCTGGGACAAGTCATTTTATTTGACAGTTATGTTACACACACATATATAAATATAATAAATATATAAACCGTCATTTATATATATAATACATTACACATATTACACAACTGTCATTTCATCATTTATAGAATCATTACTAGTAAACCACTACTAGTAAACATACCAACTCCTAACCACTTTTCACCCACAGAATCAACCGTCTGTAGTTAAACAGTTAACCACCAGTCACTTTAATTATAATAATGTTAAATAATGACCAGTGCGACGTTCCTTCTGTCTGGTTGGTGTTGCTAGTGAAACAATGAACTACAGTGAGGTCAGGAGGCTGCTAGCCATTCTGTGAGTTAATGGTAAAGGTCATTTGTAATAGTTTGTGAAGATATTAGCAGCTGCTGACTCCATGTTCAATCACGGCCCTGAAAACGAGATCTTCCATATTCATTCTAACTGTCCTGGATTCATTTCTCCATTATTGGCCTATTTGCTGAAGGACTAATTACTAGCAGACTCAGTGTGGCCAGTAAGAGTTTAAGCACTGAGACTATTCGTCAACACAAAACACCTCTGTTTTAGTGGAGAGACAATAATCATATTCTTCTCCTGCCAGAAAATCTGCAGTGTTGTTACCGAGAAAATACAGCTTTTCTGAAGGTAAACACACACAAAGACCGACCGCAACACATACACAAATACACACCAGCGCACAAACACGCTCCTGAACGAAGCTGTTGGGAAACTTAAGGCACCCTGGAGGGCTGTCTCACGGCAGCGCTGCCAACACAGGCTTTGTCGTCTCCATTCAGAAGAGAAATAGACCATTAAAGAGCATAGTTACGCTCAAATATATAGCAGATTACGTCTCTGCCCAAACAGCTAGCTGGATTTGCACCTCGCATAGAAAATTTCGCACAAGGCGAATGTGATTTAATAAGGAAATAACAGCCTTATTCTACCAATTAACTGCATTTCTGTCCCTGTGTTTGATTTAATGCTAATCAATTCACCAGAAGACAAAGTACATATACATTTTTTTTTGCTGTTATTAAAACACATTGTTTGACAACAACGCACCCTCGAGCTGTTTGCCACACAGACGGATAAAAAACCTAAAAGTGTACGAGTAATTGTTTCCATGGCAATTACGACTTTCTTTGGTGTGGATTTGAAAATAAAGAAAATAACATAAACATGCCCACAGCCACAATGCAGCCAAAAGCAATTTCCTCTTCTAAATTTAGTTATGCAAAGCCTATGGGCATCATCAACATTTAGTAATTAGTTTTATAATTACTGCTGTTTTGCTCACTGTCATTCAATTTTTCTTACACCACGACTGGGGACTGGAACATCTCTCACACACAGCTGTGCAAATTACCGTTCATTTACACAGTGAAGGATATCGGCACAAGCTGATTTTTACCCATGATGCTCAGCGCAGAGCAGCACAACACCTCTGAGCCATTTTCCACCAACAAGTCCAGAATGCCTCAGAAACAGGCGCTTTTTCAGTGTTGTGAGGGTCTATTGTGATGCAAACTGCATTAATTCCCTCATTACCATTAACAATGAGAGTGGCGTGCTGGTCACCCGGTTAGCGGCTTTAATCAACGCCCCGTTCTCTGCCAAAGACCCTCTTCACATGAGGACGCTAAAGCGGCAAGAGCCAGTCAAAGCCTGTAATGAGATCATGCCGCTGACTGGACGATGGTTTGATATGTTGGTAAATTAGTGGTGCTGTGATAGTGTTCAGGTGAGTTACTGTAGTGTTAAGGAGAAAATATAACATACTTTATAATGTATGTACACACACATATACACACACACACACACACACACACACACATATATAGACACACACACACACACACACACACACATATATATATAAAATAATATATAAAATATATAAAAATATTTCTAAAACATATAAATACCAATTGTAACTGTTAACAAATTTGGTTTTGTAACTTAATGAAATGTTAAGTAAATGTTCTTACAGCTGAGGAGCTGCTGAGCGCTGTGGCTGTTGAACAGAGCGGTGAGATAAAAGCAGCACGTGTAGTTAAATGTCAGCCGTGAGGAGCGCGAGCGTCAGGACGTGAGGCGAGATCGCTCCAAGGTCTCTCCGGAGTTTATTGATGAAATTATGCTAATTGTGAAAAGTATGCGGACATTTGCCTGCTGCGCTGGAAACGCATGTTACAACACCAAAAAGAAACTTTTTATGAGTGACAAAACTTCAAACGAAGCCATTATGTTTGTTAAAACGCCTGTGCACTCATGAGGCAGTGAGACAACCTCCCAGAAGACAAACCCAAACTAGAGGAACAAAGAAAAGAGGTGATTATGAAATACGTTTCCATGTAAGATAAACAAGTGTGTTGAAAATGAGGCGGTTTGGGTTTATTCTGCAGAGTGACAGATCTGTGCAGCGCTGCAGTCATCAGAGATCAAGCGCTGATAACCAGTGAACACACAGCGGCTCTCAGAGACGTGTGTAATAAAGACAGCACGTCTCTGCTTCTCAGGTATTAATCACACACAACAAAGCTCTGTGTGTTTCTGTCACTGCGCTCCTCTCACTGCCACCGACTGCTGAATACATGATAGCCCTACTGATGAGACAACCTCCAGTGCCAACAGCATGTTTACAGCAGTCACACAATAGCAGCATTTCCAACAATATAAACCCAGACCGGAGAGGAAACGATCGCTCAGATGATGCTCAAGAGAATCAGGTGAGACCATTTCAAAGCTCCAACTTCATCTCATATTATTTTAATAAAATTACTCAGGACAAATATTGTACAGCAACAGTTTAAAAGCTATAAAGTGAATGTGGACAGCATATAGCTCAGATATAGCTTCAGCTTAAATACCATCATTTACCAGATCTCAACAATGTCTCAAACTGTTCTCATATTCACCAAGATACCAGCATGTGGAATCAAAAGTCCCATGTAATTTAATTTAATTTTTTAAATATGAGCACTGTTTGAGACATTGTTGAGATCTTTTCTAAACCTCCAAACGTGTGTGACATCACAAGATCTGAGAAAACAGAAAGCTTGTCTTTATCATCTCTGCACATAATCTCACTGCTGTCTGGGAGAAACAACTGAGAAATTACAGAGACCTAATTAGTGATTTTCCACCAAAAAAATCCACATTTCGCTCAATTAATTTGCTAGTGCTGATATCAGCCTGAGCAGCCGGTGGCACAAGATGTTTACGCTTCGGGTGATTAAGATGGAAAAGCTGTTTTTCTGACATGCTGATGGAAAATATTAAAACCTGCTATTTTGTAAATATTTACAGCCATTTGGAATCTCTTTCCGGTGATCATAAAAGGACACGAAGCATATGTGTCCTGCACTCGGGTAACTGCAGGCTCTGAACATGTCAATTCTAGAGGCAGTGTCGTGGAGTTGGGGTGCGTGTTTGGTGAAGTGTGGCATTTTGGCGACTGCTCGCTGCTCTGCATGCATGAATAATGAATGCACAGGTGGTGAGGGGGGGTCAGGGCCTGCACCAGCCTCCAAACAACAGAAAGGTCACGCTTGTTTGTGCAGTGTCCTTCAACAGATGTGAAACCTTTCTGACAGAGACTAGCAAATTTCGGTTAAAGTGCTCCAAAAAAATTAGTTGATGGGTCAATTATGGAAAAGGTCAACAGGCGCAAAGGAGAGAGGCGCGTCTTATGATAATAAATCATCACTTGAGAAGTGGAGGTCAAATTCTTTCAGTTGCAATGCCAGTAATATCCCAGCTTTTATTACAGATAAGGGACCACATTCTACGCTTTGTCACCCTGCTTTTGCATTCAAAAAAAGGCGGCTTTGTTTTAATGGTGTTTGGCGATTCGCGCGCGCACAAATGCCAGCTTCAAATTGTTCTTTATACGCACATGAGAAAAAAGAATGAGAAAAAAGTAGGTCGATTTTTCTCTAAGCAAAGAATCATTCCTGTAGCACATAAGATTTGCCAAACGACACGGCTCTGAGATTTCCCAAAAGGTTACGATCATCAGTTATTATGTAGAAAAACCTTACAACAAGTCAACTTCGTTTTTCTCTCCTTCTTTCACGACAAATATGGTATAATAAAACAGCAGCCGTGGCCCTGGCTCTCTATGTAAAGACGCTGGGAAATTGCCTGGAACTCTGAACTGACAAATGAACTGCATACTTCCATGCAGAGGTAACAATGTCATTTTCCTACAGCTCACCTTGACTCGTGTGTGCAAACAATCTGAAGGAGAAATGGGCCCAGCCCTCAGAGCTGCAGGCCTGATGCAATAAGTCACCATATGCTTGTATTAGCATTGCTCCGCATTATGGGAACCGCCGCACCTCCCGGTCAGCTGTACGCCAATCAAAACACATACACCTCTTTTATTCGGAAGAGGAGCGCTCTCTGCCTCTGTAGGTCAGGCCTGTCTCCTCGCTCCTATCGGAAAATAAACAGAGATTCATGAGCTGGGAGAGATCGGGAGAGGGCTGAGTATCCATTAACTCTAGTGATGCAGAGCGGCAAAACGGGAATCGATAGCGCGTTCTGTTCGAAATGTAGTGCAAATAAAACGGGACGCGCTACTGATTCAATTCAAATGGCTGCTGTCAATGAGATGGAAGGACACCAAGCTGCTCCTGCTGTCCTACAGGCTTTAAATTCACCTTGCCAAGCGTTCATTAAAACATGAGCGTGTGATGCGCTTTATTTATTTCCTGCGCTTACATCATTTGAGTGTCGAGCGTGTTGGTGTTCACGGCAACAGGCTTGTGCACTGGCTACACCGAATTATTCACCATATACATTTTCTCATTAAAATGCATGCGGCTCTTCAAAGAGAGACAACAGTGATACCATCTGCTGCATGTTGGCTGGAATACTCGGAACAAAGCCACTGAAAACTGCAACAATTCTCTCCTGCTTTAACAACAGTCACGCTATTACATTCCAAAGTTACAGCAAATTATTCCTCTTTTGGAACAAAGTGGCTATAATTAATTTTATAATTTAAAAAGACCTCACGTCTAAAAAATGGTAATCCCATTTTCCAATGCTTAAAATATTTACCTATAATTTTATATCAATTCAAAAGGTCCCTTTATCAAAAAATAAATAACTTTAATAGCAATACTTCTGACGGCATCACGCCAAAAAAACATCCATGCCCATCAATAACTGCTCCAACATAATAAAGAATATAAACTCAGATATGGTTCTAAGAACATCATCTCTTGTAATTTTTTATTTATTGATGATTTTTAAGTATAGCTAGGAAGGCAAATATCGAGCGCATCTTGTTGTATTTTATTGATCCGGTCCACATCCTTTATCAGCCACCAATTAGCATTAGTTGATTAACCAGACCCATTACTCACCTAATCAATACAGTCCAACTAAAAATCTATACTTACTGTTAAATCTATAGACGCTTCAGTGTAGCGACATCCGTAACTCATTAGGGCTCTGCAGGGCATGACGCATCATCTTGTTTATTTATAACCCACAGCAGTTTTTCTTCTGTACTACAGCAGGTTATGACCATGATACTTTACCTCCCAGGACTTTTCATATATATTCTCTGCTGTCTACTTCCTGTCTTTGCTGTTGTCAAGCTCTACTGATAAATTGTTCTTCAACCGAACATCTATACAGCATGTCAGGCGTGCTGTTGATTACTCAGTGCGTACAAACAAACAGGAAACGTCTCTACAGTAATTACACTTATAATGGAAGCCCAGCAGACACACAATAAGGGTTTAAAAACAAAATGTTCAGCTCAGTTTTCCAGCTGCAAACAGAATTACAAAAACATTCACATGTTCCCTGTCTGTCATTGGTTGGCCAAACAGACAGTCCTGCCCAAAAGTCATGCCATTGGCCGACCGCTCTTGCTATAGTTGCTACAGCACCTGTGAATAAAAAAACCAAACAATTTAGAGCTGCAATCCATAACTTTGCCTCTGTAGCGCCAACTCTGTTTGAAACATGAAATTGCAGATTACCTGTGGTGTTTTATCTTAGTATGACAAATTAAATTCTGAAAAATTCTGAACAACTGCTGCAAGAACAAACTACAAATGCTGCAGCATCCACCGTATCCAGACATGTCAAATACAGTAGTTGCTGTCTCTGTTTACACACATTTGGTAATGGAACATGGAAATTTCTCATAAAATTCATCCCAACTTGTGGAATTATAGAACATAATTACCACAGTGAATCATTTTGAACAATGACTAATTTATCTACAATTAATGTTGCCGTATTTTATCAGAGTTATGAATTGCAGCTTTCAAACACACAGTCCTTCTCTAACCTTTGACTGAGGTGTTGGGTGGTGGCCCTTCAATTCTCAGGTTCCACGGCGGGTCGCCCTGGTTGGCGAAGTCCCTCATCTTAAGGTAGCTGATGGTGAGGCGGATGATGGACGCTTTGTCCAGCTGGCTGGTGATGGCACCGGGCAGAGGAAGCATCTTGGCCAGCTCGTAGAACTCAAAGTTTTCCTTCCCCCGGCGGGAGCGAGCAGCGTCACGTGACTTCTCCTTCCTCAGAGCCTGCAACCTGGACAAAAACATGAGAACTTCAGCGAAACATCTTCTGCTGGTCAAAGCCTGACAAACTTCATGCTTCTGTTAGAAGACTTTTCATGACTGACAAAGAAACAATGCAAATCCTTTGTTTATTTCAAAGTATCCTCCTGTCTAGAAACTACAGCATTACCATGACGTGCGTCCAAACATTTCTATTGTACATACATATTTTATCCTATATAAAATGTATATATAAAAACACGGTATATCTTTTATTGTTCTTTGCTGACGGTACTACACGCTGGACAAAAGGAAACCATGGCAACAGTTGACAGACGTAATAATATTAGCTTGCATTCCTAATGCGTATGTAATGTATATTCATACATCCCTGTGTGAAAATCCTGATGTAATTTGAAGCCGATATCCCAGCATGCCTTTCTGTTTCTGCACTATTTTTCCCAGCCAGACAAAAGACCCCAGAGAAACGGCTTGTAACTGAACTCAATAGCTTTGCCGGGCTTTTTGTTATTGACTGTATATGGTATCAAGTGCAGACCTCTGTGTGAATCACAGACGGGCCGGGCAGCCGCGTGTCTCTGTGCAGACTGCAGCAGGGCTAAAGTTGCATTCTACAGACTTTGTAGTGCTCTGAAGGGATGCCTCAATTGAATTGATTCAGTCATTGGAATGTAGAAGTGGGTCGAAGTTGTGATTATCTTTGGCCTGAGGTCTCATGAGACAGTCCAGTGAATGACTTTCACATCGCTGCCTTTAAACCGGAGATCTTCCTTCTCAGCCAGAGAAAGACACACAACACTGAGCTAACATTGTCTGCACTGCATTACAGAACCAGAGGAACACACAAAACACATACATACACCACCACACACGCTCACACTACCACAATGATTTTGTTTTGAATGACGACTGCAGCCTCACAGGAATCATTCTGTTTGTGTTAAATCTAGTGATGTAAAACTATTCAGTAAGCATGTCTTACAACAGTCCCTTACTGGCAACAGTAACTGGTATTTTAACATGCACCAGTGCTGCATCAGAGATCATCTGTTTCCTGCACATCATTCTAAAATGTTTACAGAAATTATTCAAACAATTATTAAAGCTTTTATTCAAAGCTCAAATGTCTAAAACACCAAAGTTACACATAACAAGTAAAATTCATATCAGTGTATTCATGATATTCATAAATTTGTCAGTAATTTTCAGCAAAAATATTGCAGAGATGCAGCACCATTTCCTGAAGACCCGTGGCAGCGAGTCGCATTAAATGCGTCCGTTGCAGACAGCTCTATTGAACACACTGTCACTGAAAATAATAACCATGATCTATTTTCTTCATGTCAAAACACAACACATCGCTATCAATGCCCACTATCTTCAAAAAACGCTTTTAAAATCTTTCCTTCCTTCAAACCCAAGAGCTTCTTATTCATAACACACATCATTTACATTCATTTGCAGCACAACTCAGGTCCATTGACTGATACTGCACAGGGCACAGCCTGCCAGTGTTTATACATTCAGCTCTGGAGTTCAGGGTTTGAGTGCCTTGATTTATGATTCTCAATCAAACAATTCACAACAGCCGGTTTAATACTTCCAAAACACAACTGCCCACTTTCTGTAGCTCTCATCACTTCAAGCCGCTCTGAATTAAGTCTGAAATAAATCAGGCCACAGCTTCCCCGCTCCCCACCACCCGACATTTAGATTAATTTTTTACCACCATAAATGCTAAATCAGTTATCGCCAGTGTCGAAAGATGGGAGAGAAAAATGCCTTGATGGATGAAAAATGACAGTTTGTGGAGGAGAAAACCCTTGGATATTGTCTTCACGTTTTATCAACAAACAAAAAAGCAACATAAAAAATGAAATGAAGGCGTGTCATATAACACAAATATAAAGTGCTTCAGAATTCTCATTCTGTAGTTTCTTTTTAACTATTGGTCAATAATTCGACAAACAACTTCCAGCACAAAACCCAGTCGACTATTACCTTCCAAAGGCCAGCAAAAACGCCTGCGCAACCTACAGTAATGCTGCTGTAATGCTGTTGTGATCAATTTTAATCCTCCAGATATCTACAATATAAAACTATCATTTCAGCATCAAATATAGACGCTCTCTGTGACTTTGCATACGGGAGATGGAGTTTATTCTCGATGGTGTGGAACGCTCCGGCGTGAGAATAAAAACACTATTTGATGGTCTGCTGCTCACACAGTATATAAAACTGGTTGTCTGGAGTCAAAGAGCAACACAGCAGAAGAATTTCATTTGTTCCACAAACTTGGAAAGCATCACAATGTCCAGGAACTGTCCTGAGGCTCTGAGGTGAGGTGACCTTCATCTTCACAACATATTTATTATGTACTGCAAGAAAATGCAACACATATGAAAGTGTGGCGATAACTGGAACCCTTCACCTGCTGCCGGATCTGTCAGTGAAACAGAACATAAGAAACATCTCAGATGAGTCTCTTTAATAAATCAACTCAAACTCCCAGACAGCAATAAAATTAAACACAGAGCCAATGGAAAAATCTCAAACACGCCTCAAACAGCAAAAGATCTGGGCTCAGGTCTGCTAAAGATCTTAATAATATCTCAAACATTTCTCATCAAGTTTACCCAGAAACAGAATGTTTGTTGTACAAACTACACAAATTATTTGTGTGCATTTCAGAAGAAACATCAGTGGCAGTATTATGTACAATGTCAGCCGAACATCTGACTTCCATTATCTCATATTAATGCTAATATATTGTATTATAAGTGAACATTTCTGTACAAAAATGGAGTCAAGTGACTGGAGAAATATTACTTTAACGGGTTAGACAATAACATTGTATAAATTGATCTGGCTTAAAACAATGTGTCCAATAAATGATCACGATAATTTACAGGATGTCACAGAAACAGAATTTGATACATCCTTTGTTTTTACAGTTCGTACTTATTAAATCTTTACATTTAACATCAGATTGACGGGCACTTTAAACTACAGTATACTTCACACAAATGACTATTTACTAAATTAACGAATCACTCTGACATGTCTGACTACAACAGACACAAAAAATAAAAGCCTCAAGAGTGTGAATCTCCTGCAAATGATGATTTAGGGTTTGAGGTAATTGGCTTCATCAGTGCAGAAGGAGCCGGCAGAGGAGAAATGTCACTTCAGATTATCTTCCTGCCTTCTGAAGCAATAGATGACACTTGATCAGAGACTAAATGCCAAAACCAATCAATTCCTTTTGTGACTCTTCGCCATGGCGCAGTAAAAAAGGCCGCAGTCTTGGTTCTTCTAATTAAAGTAAATGCTATCTCCTTGGTAACCTCATTAATATTCTCATTGACTTGGTTATACATACAGTATGTCATATGACTGCTTACAATTAGCCAGAGCGGTTTAAAAACTCTGCTAGGATGCTGGACATACATTACTTTTGAAAAGACTACTGTAAATGTTTTCATTTATAAATGAACGAGGGATTTCAGAGAGGACACTGATGTAAACTTGCACTGAAAAACAAGATCCCAGCCACACCCCCTTCGCATCACATGATCTCACCCACAGTTTGACAAACAAGCATGACGTCCTATAACTGCATTCAGAGGGACTTTTTAATACAACACCACAATTAAAGTGCCATCACAACAAGTCTCACCTGTCTGTAAAATAAAGCAATTCTTCCTGCTACTCATAAGCAGTTTGGTAACAGCAGGATGTGTCTGTGTGTCGTTAGGAAGGTTATGTTCCATACAGCACTAACTCTCCTCAAGGTCTCTGTGTTCCTCCCTCTCAATCAGTAAAATGGATCTGATGTGAATGTCCGTGGCTTTCATTGCCCTCAGAGTCGAGTCATGTGACGTTCGTTTGTCCTGAGTTTGTGTGCCGTTTCTGTGAATGTTTCACTGTTGCTGCTCTGTTCATGTTTACATTGCCTGTGAGAGGAAGAGAGTTTATCTGCATCTGTTTCGCTGTTCTGTCACTCACACAGTGGCTCCAGATTATTAACAACCTTCTGATCTCCAAAAGTGGCCATAAAATAAAGAGACAGTGTATAATTCGCTTGTCTGGTACATATCGATTAGACGTACAATCGTGAGCTCAATCTGAAAGCAATAGCTATAAATGAAGCGGTCTGAAGCTCTGTGCATAATTCTTTGTTTTTTTGGACTGATTGAATTCCGTCTCGTACGGCCTTGTAAACCCATCTGAAGGATTTCTAGAAGGCCACGTTCACAGTGAATTGCCCCCTCTTGTTTTTCACAATAACACAGAGTGGCAGACACTCTCATAATGCTCCAAATGCAATTTACTGAACACTTTCATAAAGACTAGTCTCTCTTAGCTAAAAGCAATTTAGCGTCTCTTTTTGTTTAGCTTTAGAGCTCGTGAAGAAGGATGTTATTTTAGACGCAAACCGGAAAGTAGCGGAACTGAGAGGAAGGAAAAAGAAATGTTTGCATAAACTGTAGAGTCACAACAGCAGAAAACAGGCACCAATTTGGCAAAGGTTTACACTTTAAGATAATAATAAAACCTAACTTATATTATTCACTGCTGAAAGGTCTATTTTCCCCCATTCCAGAATTCATTGTTATCACCAAAATTTCCCACAATGCATCTAAACAGGATGTGCTCATTCGAAAGTGACAGCTCTTCAGAGAAAAACAGTCCTGAAAAAAAGTCAGATACAGGCAAAATAATGCTGCTTTCCTCTCGTTTCCCTCGGTCTGATAATCCTACAGCTCATTTCTTTTTATCTTCCAAAAGACAGGACATCTCAATGGCTCCTGATAGGCCAGCAGATGTGTGTGGTGTCAGAGGGGCTGTAGGCGTGTGATTGGCTGTTTTAAAGCACAACCGAGTGACTGGACAAAGGGAGGTTGTCACAGAAAAAGGTCACAGTGTTGCTTGTACAAAGTGAAACTCATGTCGCAGCCACAGAGAATGAGGTGAGCTCCATTATACCTGCTGAGTCACACACTCACGCTCAAATATAACCATCAAATGAACAATATCCCTCACACACATTAGCATTCAGCTCTGCTGGAGCGTCCAATGAGTGAAACAAATAAAGAAATGTATTCTGATTTATTCCAAAAACTGAACCCTGAATCAATATACCATAAAGTGTAATAAATAAAAGCGTCTTTAGCAGATTCTCTTTCGAATGTTTACAAATGAAACCCTATAAGAATCTACTATAGTAAGCAGTGTAAAACAGTATTTTCAATCCCACAATTCTCTTCACTGACACCACAGATCAGAACCCAGAGAGCAGAGCACCGGTCAGTGCGGGTGTGAGGTACTGTACTGGGGAGCAGGGCTGTGTGGAGGCCTGAGGGCTCTGCTGGGCCCCTCTCCTCTGATCAGAGGGTGGGCTTGTCAGCACTGATCTGCTGTCAGTGTGTAATTAAGAGAGCTGAGGAAAGCCACAAGAGCGGCGCTGCTCGCCGGATCTGTTCACCGCGGTAAATCCCGTTAGCTGTGAATAAACCCATCGGGGGCGGCACAGGTAAGCTAGACGCAATGCGATTACATGGCAAAAGCGCTGCCTGAAAATCCAAATCGCCAACACGGAACATCCTGCCTCACTTTCTCACATTCCCTCTGTGAGCCAAACGAACAACTTGTGAGACATAAACCTTCTTTGTTTCTCAGAGGAGACCAGGACCAAATCTTACACGCGTTTACATCTCTGAACATCATTCACATACTTACTGAGCAACCATACACGAAACACAGCAGTAACAGCTAAATACATTTTAAATGTGCCTAACAAATTATGATTAAAACTGTCACGCTTAATATTTTGATCACAGAGAATTACAGAAGTAATATATTTGGGCTGTACTGTATACGTGTGTGAGATTAAATCCACAATAACACAGCCTCTTTCCATACTCTACTGTGTGGCTTAAGTACAGACTAGACCAGTTTATACAGAATTTGTAGACTTTCTAAAACTGTTGAATTGGTTCTGGTGAGGGTTTGGTTTTTATGATCTGTGAGAATGAATGTCTCTGCTCTGATTACAGTAATGGACCAAGACAGAAGATTCCTTCAGGCAGAACATCTGTCACTCTGAGGACACCATCAGAGCTTCAGTGTCTAGAGATTCAGTCTAATGGATAGATGGACCTTCTCCTACATCTGAATCTGACCACAAACCGAGAAAATGATGTACAACTGCAAACCCCAGGGCGAGTGCCTATAACCACAGAATAAAAGAGAGAGGGGGGAGGGAGAGAGGCAGGATGAGCGAGAGAAAGAAGGAGAGAGAGACCAATGGAGAGAGAAATAGAAAAACAGGGAGAGGACAATATGATGGGCAATAAAACACAGGAGTGCAGAATGTTTTTAAAAGCTCACCTGAGATAAATCTACTAGCAAACTATGTATTATGTTCAAACAAGTGGTAGAGATGTTTGATTATATTTAAGTAAATAAAATTATATACAAGAAATCCAAGTTTATATTTAACTAAATAAACAGCGTTATATAACCGTCAACTGCACACTGGCAATGATGTCATTTCCTTTTAAAACCATCTACTTCCTGTTAAACCTTGATTTCTGTTACATTCAATCACTCAGACACAGTGAAAAAAAACATGATCAGCTGAAGCACAATGGCCAATTTCTCTCCATCTCTCTCTCTCCGTTCCACCCTCCCTCCCGGCCGTTCCCAGCTGCACCTGCTGCGGTCGACGCGTCGAGGTGGAACGCTTCAGTATTAGCTGTGAAATTAGCAGCCGTGTGTGTTAAAGAGCTGCAGCTCTGTGGAGGAACAGACACTGTTAATGGCATAAAAGCCCCCATCACCTGGGAGACACACAATTACTTGAGCCAGAGCTCAACGGCATCTTCTGCTGTCCCACAATCCCCCACAATCCCCCCACCCCTCACACAGCTCACTTCTGTCCTCTGGCCTCTCGCCAAACCCCAGACGCAATGAGATCTCTCTCTCTGTCTCTCTCTCTCTCTCTCTGTCTCTCTCTGTCCTAAATCATATCTCAAGTCAAATCCCACTCCACTAAAACACTAAATTCAGATCCTGATGTTTGTTAGCAATAACGTCAAAGCTCAAAGAAACACAAGGGCAACTTTGAAAAGGACAAAACAGTACAATAGTAATATAATAACATAAAATATACAAGCCATTCTGCTGTGTCAACATTCTGACCTGCCAGAAAGCTTTTATTTAATTTCCCTAGTCCAAAACTCATTAACTTTATATTTAGCAAGTGCCTTAAATCTGAAACCACTAACAGTACATCAGTCATCAGAAACAATTGCACAGATTTCAGCATCATCTGCTAAACTGTCACGACTGCAACTTTTGATCAGCTGAGAACGTGTGACTTACTCCTGTGGTGGGAACACTGAACTGCATTCTTTAAAATAAAGGTTCCTAAAAGGCTGTATGGTTCCAAAAGATCCTTTATCATACACAGAATCTTTCTGATGCACAAAACGCTCTTTGTAGTGACAAAATTTAAGATTCTTTGGGGAACCAAAACGAGAACCCTTCAT
>JBAJNP010008231.1:0-20702 GCA_036877545.1 Yasuhikotakia modesta | reverse complement strand
ACAATTAAACTGATGGTGTAGAAGCTCTATGCAAAGTTCAGGTTTAAAAGACATTTTCATCCTGCAACACGAAACAAGGCCTTTCAACCAACAGACAAACAATTCTGACAAGCTTCAAATGACATCACCACCCCAAAATACTACATTTAACTCTGCGTTTACCTCATTATAACGTGGCTCTATTTCACCAGCGCCAAATTCATTTCATGGATTTTCTTACGTAACCTGTCATGGCTCTTACGTAAACGAGACGGTCGTCTCGCAATACCATCCTTGTCTTCAAATTCAACTTCCATTCCTGTTTTTTAACACAGAGAGGATAAAAAGGCGCAAGTGAGAGCGGGAAAAGGAGTTGCCATGGAAACGCTCCCCCAATCCCCCCATTCACACCTTAAAATTCCAAGCGGTTCCAGGAGTCGCTCAACTCACCCCCCCAAAACCGCTTCACGGCTGAAATTGTGACACAAAACAACAGAGCAGGAAAATGATTGTGGGTTTGTGATTTTCTGATGGCGACTCGTCCGTCAGGTTAGCGTCGGTTATCAAACTACAGCAGGCTAGCAGACGTTAATAATGCGTTTACATAACGTAGCGTGAACTGGTTGTAGTACGACAGGTCGGTTCGATTGTGTGTGTGTGTGTGTATATAGTCACACCTGGAAGACGCTTTTGGAAGCCAGCGAGATAAGAAGCAGTTACACTTTATAAAATTATTAGCAACAATTTTCGTTTCAATATTCATCTCGTGGCGTCCCTGACAAAGCACAGCTTCAGAGCGATTTAATGGCCGGTATTAGATGCTGCGTTTCAGCACTTTAAACAGCATCCTGATCTTTCACAGTTTAGCCTTCATTTAGAAGAAAATGGCACCTTAATTACCGGCTATAATCAGACAAACTCGTCTTCAGAGGAACTGAGAGACAGATAACAGCAATTTCAGAAGATAAACACGCCTCAGACAATGTTCCTGTCACAAACAAATCTCTGCAGGCCCAGCTCACAAGTTTAGTTTACAAAAACGCTTCCTAACATTTCCATTAAGGTACAAAAACGTTACAAATGTTGTATTGAATGTTCAAAACATTTCCTTTTTTTAAAGATTGCATTGATGCTATTGCTTGTTTTTCAAAACGTCTCACTAACAACTTTAAAAGCAGATAAAAGCATTTCATCAAACTCACACTTACACTGGATATACAGTGTGAGTGTGTGTGAGTGAGTGTGTGTATGCCAGTGAGTGTGTGTATGTCAGTGAGTGTGTGTGTGTGTGTGTGTGTATGTCAGTGAGTGTGTGTGATAACCTTGTCACAGAGGGTCCAGCCACCTGCGGAAACCAATTAGAGTGTCATTTACTGCGCATTTAATGCGCCGGCAGCAATAAAATCAGAAGGGGCTGCGCATGCAGACCTGCCAGAGGCAAGGGCAAAAATCACACATCAACTCCCAACATATCCAGAACAGCCTTTATACACGAGAGCAGAATGCCTGCAGAACCGTTCCTGAGGACGTAAGGAACTATATATGTGATGGGTTCTCGATAAGATCTGCTTCTGCAAAACACAGCTGCTGGATGTCTGCCGAAATAGCTCCAGATTTCAGCGATGCGTTCTTAACTTCCAAATTTTGCTCACCTTTGAGCCACACAAACGTTTCGCAGGAGCCTGAGAACATGACCCAAATCCAGCAGGACTAAACCTCACACAAACTAATGCAATGAAGTTATTAACAATGGAAGATGATTTTAATGTAACCTGTTTTATTAAAGCCACATTTGTCATGACAGTGAGTCAGATCAGGCGACAGATAAACAGGATTATAAATTGGTTACGTTATGTTTGACTCGCTGCTCTTTTTACCTCCGCCTCTCTGATTCCAAGACACACGTACACCTGGGACCCCCGGTGCACACAGGGGGGACGCAAACACAGACCGTGTGCTGAAACTACAGCGAGAGTCTGGCTGACGTCAACAGTGCAAGTTACAGAATTAGGTCAGATCCGACTTTTTCAAATGGAACCGTGACAGTGGGAAAAAGCAACGCTATCCTGTCTCACACGAACAGCAGCTTGTGTCAGACTGATCTCAGATCCGGCCCGTAATTTAATCTTCCAAGATGAAAGCGGCAGCCGTTTAAAGACCCGGTTCAACTCCAAACCGGTCTGGACAGATCAAAGAAGAGTCCAGACCACACATGGAAAACTGAATATGTGAGCAAAGACCACGTAAAACCAAATTAACCAAACACACAGATGTCATAAAGTGAAAATCTACTACATCCGCCCTATTCTGTCCGTTTTATTCAGCTAATGGAGAACAGATTGAGTCTAATGAAGAGGAGGGGTTGTTGTTCGGTCGTGATTAAGCGCTTACTGGCAATCAGTGCTATCCAGATATAATCACACAAGTGGTGGTCTCTCGCTCTCTCTCTCTCAGCTACTCTGTACTGCCTGTGAGTTTCTCTCTCCCATTAATGAGCAAAAACATTCCCTTCTATCTATAAGACTTACAGAGATATTGGAAGTGTGTAATTAAAGGTGTATTTAAAGTACAATTGCATTTTTAAAGATGTGGTTGTATTGAAACACCCTAGTAACGGTTGACACTGTAAAGACCCCCGGGAGTCTCTGACTGTAGTTTGTAATGAAGGAAAGAGCGTCTCCTGTGACCTCATTACAGGTGTGAGGACGTTTTTATTTCTGATACGCTGGAGACTGCACGCACACACGCACACACACACACAAGCACATGCACGCACACATACATATATACATATGCACACACACATACATATATACATATGCACACACACATACATATATACATATGCACACACACACACATGCACACACACACACACACACAAGCACGCACACATACATATATACATATGCACACACACACACACACACACAAACAAACACGCGCACACACACACATACAAGCGCATGCATGCACACATACATATACATACACACACACACACATGCACGCATACACACATATACACACACACAAAAGGATGCTTTGCTGACTTTTGGGTACATATTTGCACACATAAATACATCATCTATTGAAATGGTTTTAACTGTGGCACTACTCAGCATAATTTTCACACTAAATATTCGACTAATACAGACTGAGGCGATAAACCGTCTCTTATGCAACAGTTGACTGCTGTTGTCGAGTAACAGATGTGAATCACTGGCACAGGAAACAGAGACTGAGACAGATTTAATTGCTTGAGGCAGGTTCACTCGCAGCATGTAACTGTGGCCCTCATTTACCCCAGATAATGCTTTAGCCGCGATGCACGCGTTCACCGCGGTGATGGATTTCATCAGCTCACTGCAAGCCGCTGACCCAAGATGGCTGCCGGCCAACGGCCGCGAACGATATTTCTCACGTGACTTCAAACAAGGCGAGTGTTTTGCTTTTAGCTTAAACGGGTGACCACTCCTTACAGGCAAGTTTAAACCGATTCTGAATGGGAAAACAACAGCTATTCATTAGAGAGATAGTGACACGTATTTTATAAGGAGAAATTCACTTCTTGCAGCCCAAACGGTCATTAAATAGTTGCAACAACAAACAAAAGCATCTAAACTTTTACTGTCTTTGCCCTTTGATGCAATATTAACATTTGAATAACTGTAACTACAGTACGACAGTTCTGTCTCAGTCATGTGACCAATCACACGTAACCCATCACACGTGACCCATCACATGTGACCCATCACACTGACCCCCAGCAAAAAACAACACAGTCATTTCCAGTCAATTGCTTCCCCTCATAAAAGCACCTGCTCACCTCGTCTGTGTCATTATCTTCTGCCTGTTTATTTTGGCACCATATGAAAGACCCTCCTCTGATATTTTCCAAACCAGCCAATAGATGAGAAGTAGACAACACCGGGGGTCTCGGCCCATAAAAAATAAATGCACTTAGCTGCAGTTTGTAACTTTGTCTCTCTGTTGCCGCCTCTGTTTAACTTTAAATACTGAACAGTTTTCCAGGGAAAACAGACACAACAGCTCAAGCTGGATATGATCATTATAAACCTACAGCTGTAAAGGGTCAAGGACATGCAAGGGCATTGCTGGAGAACTGAGAGTGAGATTGAAGCGAGTCTAAAGTGAGACGTGTGAGAAACAGCGAAAGGATGATGGATCACTCAGACCTTCATTTTCCTGTTGTGTTGCCACGGCAACTCAAAAACAAACAAGACGACGGCGGATTAAACCCTTTTAAAACTCGCTCCGCAAATGTCAGAGCGACGGCAGGCGCTGATGAACTGAACGTGTGATGACAGAGAACTGATGATGATGAGGGACAGAGAACTGATGATGATGATGAGGGACAGAGAACTGATGATGAGGGAGGGGTGAAAGGTCAAAGGTCACATCTCTCCACTGCCATTAAACGAGAAGAAACAAGAGTAAAGAGAGTTAGAGAAGCTAAACATTTTCAGGTCACATGCATTTATCTTGTGCGTCTTTTAAAGGAACAGTTCAGCCCAAAATGTGATTTACAGATTTATTCTGGAGTGACCTGTCCTTTAAATCATCCAATATCCTTCGCTGATCATTTTCATGTCATTTACACAGACTAATTCGAATAAATACCAATTCAGTGTGCCCTTGTACCTGAACGCAAACTACTGAAACATTAATGAAATCAAAAACACAGGTTCACCCAGTGAAAAATTGGACGCGCATAACCATGAATAAAAATCACCTCATTTTTGCGACTTCGCAGACGTCTGTGAAGGTAGGACACGGATTTCTGTACAGGCACAAACATTCGTGTACAAAACAAAACAGCTCATACACAAGCGACGGCCAACAGACTGCAGCAAGCAACGCGAAAGGAAATTATGCAGAGAAAACAACATAATTTCAATAAAACACTTTAGTCAGATGGCAAGTTACAGAAGACCAGAGAGAGAGAGAGGGAGAGAGAGAGGGAGAGAGAGAAAAACGCCAATAAATTTAAATATATTAATCAAATAGTATTACAGTATTATACAATGTATGGAGAACTTGGACACTGGGTCACTCTCAATAAATACAAATAAACTATAATAACTATTACACTGTGATTTGACCTTTGTGTGACTATTTTTTATTTTGAATACATCACTGTGCAGGTTAGTTTAGGTCTCCATGGCAACAGTGATGTCACGCAGGTGCCCGGGTGTAAAGTGTTGCCGGTGGGCACCGGGTGCGAGAAAGGAGGAGTGCTAATCAGCTCACGAGAGATCGCTAGTCACTAACCGCTCACCTGTAACACTGTAACCCACGACTTTTGTGCTGCTAACGCTAACCGAGCTACAGAAACATAATGTGTGTAATTTGCCTCTTTCAAATGGTTTGCTCTCCCTCAGTGTTCAAAGACACGATGGCAGTCCTGAGTTTGAGACAAATATGAAACGCAAAACAAACCTGCAAGATCTATTTCCTGTTTTTATGGAGCACAACACCAGAGAAACTGCGGGAGAGACAGAGGTGTAACGTCTGAGGAGGGCGAGAAGATAAAGAAACGCAACACAAAGCCTGTGAAAAACAGGTGGAATAAAAGACGACAGGAAGAAAAAAAGAGAGGTGGAGAACACAAAACATCGAGTCCCTCTGTAGCTTGAACTCTTGAGAGACTTTTCTTTTCATGTAAAGGTTATTCAAACACACGCTTCCAAAATTGGATGAACCGTGAATATCAGGGGGCCGCAGCGTAACCTTTTAAGCGGGTGGCGCTTTTGGGCCAATGAAACGTGTGAAAAAAAAGTGAAGATATAAATACAGTGAGTTTCTGATGACTAGTAAATAAAACCCGTTTACTGCACGATTATTCTCCTTGTTTACAACAAAAAAACAAGCCGCTGTACTGACACCTTATACTCATGTCAGTCACACAATCGTGAGACACAGATTCACCTCGTGAGACTGTTTCAATAAAATACACGCAGAAATTTCTACCCTTATTAATAATGTCGTAAAATGACTGGAAATTGCGCAGGTACCGAACGGAACGCAGGCCTGCCGCGTAAACAAACACGCGCTGCAGCGTATCAACCGAGACCACCTGCCTGTCAGGATAAAAAAACATCTGTCAGATTAACAATACAGCGCTTCCTGTTTCTCCCAGCGCAATATTAGGCAGATCAGATCACTCAAACACACACAATCTGAACCCTGTTAGCTACAGGAGGCTGAGACGATACAGGGCTCTGACTCACTTAGCTAAAATGACACCATTTCCTCTCATCTCATACAAAAACGGCGCAAAGACCAAAATTTAAACCGCACACATGGTTTACAAATGCTATAATCTCTGCTAGTCGCAGCAACGATGCGGAGGCAAGCGATTTAAATCATGCTGATGTTGTAGCACGAGTCAAAATTGAATCTAAACCTTTGTTGGTGTCAAACTACACTGTTGAGCCCCACAAACAAGACATTTCTAAATGACTGTTAGGTTTAGGGACCAGAGTTGCGTTTAGTTTAGCACTGAACAAAACAACAAAAATGGCCAGAAAAGCCGGTATCAAATCGACGTATCGGTTACAGCCACGGTGTGTCTGGAGTGTCAACAATTTCAGGAGACTTTCTATAAATAAATCCGTTTTTAATCTTTCTTCACACACTTTCCCGCCCTGAACAGTGAACGTTATTCAAGAAACGTTCTTTGTTGTCCGTCTTCATTTTAATGAAAGAACTTGTGAAATTACTCTTTCTTTTGGCTTTCAGATGTGTTCAGCCATTATTTTAGACTACGGTGATGGGAATACTGCCTTTCCCAAAAATATACAGTAATTAAATTCCAAATCTCTCACCTCCACAACAAAACCTCCTCATGACCTTCAGAGTAAAACCACCTCAACCAAGACGCTGTAATAAACGTACAAGCTTACAGAATTACAGCAGCCTTAAATAAAACAAGGTGTATTAAACATTTATCTGTTATTTCTCTTCTCCAACCCCATCTGAAACCTATTTGCTGATATGAGCTAAAGGTTTCTTTTGCGTTCCTATTCGCCGGTGTCTGATTTTGACCTTTGAGCGCACTTTTAAGGGCTCTTAAAACGACAGCGTGGCGTATCAGACAGATGATGATATAACAGCAGTGGGCACAGCTCGCAAAGTTCGAGGGAGGAAAAATTATATTTTGAGGCGGTGTCGAGCGGCGGTCTGTCACGCATCTGCTTAGCAACACGTTTCTGTTCGTTTCTAACCCCAAAAAGTTATTGGACGACATTATAGATAAAAAAAATAATCACCCGGATCAATCAGATCTGGTTCAAATTCGACATCCACACTGAAATGAATCTGCGTTTCTTTAGAATAAAGGACAGAAATGAAAAGAAATGTCTCTCCACACACGCGCAGGAATAACGCTTGTGTAACCCACACAGATCTAAATATACCATTACAGAACCGGCCATGGAGATGCACAGACCAGCAGAATCAGGGGATTTAGCGTAGCTAATGACATGCTAACAAACCAAGATCTGACCAATCAAAACCCGGTATTTGTGGCAGGTTAATGTGGCAGGCAAACAAAAACTCGACCAAACGGTGACCTCAGGATAACAGCTAACCTTCTCAAGATCTTCTCCCTAAATCCTGTTGCTCTCAAAGATACCTGCTTAACAATGATGAAGCTCTGATTATAATCTCACAGGCTGTATTTCAACTACTTCAAATTTAATTGGAGCCCAAATTCAATTCGCTCTGAAAACTGTGCTGTAAAATTAAACTGTCAATCAAACGCAAAACAAATACGCCAAACGCCAAAACGTAAATTTATCTCAATATTCAGCATCTTTCAGGACCTGAGATGACTCCACGTGGCAAATGAATTTCTGAAACGTGATTGGACAGTTCAGTGTATCCAGAGACTGGAGAACGGACTGGCGTGGGCCATCTGCTCTGTGTTAAAGTGTGTGTGCTACAAAAGACATGCTAAGAAAGAAAGATGGAGAACAGAAGCAGAGAAAAAGAGACTGAATGAGAGAAAAGGAAAAACATGTTTTTTATCCAGTAAACATTAGCTATCGTTTTGCTAAATAATAAAAATCAACCATATTCTTACCAATAACAAAGTCCAGTTCCAATAACCGCTCGGTTCGGTTCTCCAAAGGTTCTGGACTGATAAACAGCAGGTCATTTTCTGTGACATCAACGTCTGACTGATTTACACCGTGGGACAGATGATCTGTGAGAGAAGCAAAATAAATGTTTGTTCCAAAAGTTTCCTCCAAAGTTTTGACCACAAAGGAGAGAAACAGAGCTGTGTGCAAACCAACGTCAACAAAACACAGTCATAACATTTTAAAAACTTAAACCACACAAGTACTTAAAAATATTGCCTCAGCAATAAACCGCAATGAGTTAAAGCTGAGACACTAAATTATTAATGACTGAAAATAAAGAAAAACTACACAAATAAATCCTTTGGTCTTTAATATTAGTATTAATATTATTATTATAAAAATGACAAAAGCACATAACTAAAAAAATGATAAACAAGTAGCATAAAAACTAAAAATATTAAAAGCTAATTTGAAACTTAAAGCTACAAAGAGACTAAAAACATAATGATAGTAACTCCGGTGTAAATATATTTCTTTTCTTTTGGCAAAATAATATCTAACATCCCAACCCAGTCTCAGTGACCGCGTTCCCACAGCCCGACGTTAGCAAACAGTCTTCAGCATTTGTGGGCACCAAGCAGATGGGTTTTATAAACCATCCTCAAAACAGACTTGGAAACTAGTTTTGATTGTTTATGTTAAACACGTAAGAAACTGTTATTCTGAAGTGATGAAAACGGCTTCCAAAAAAGTAGAAAACACTCATGTTAGCAACCGCCCACTTGTTTGGAGATAATTAAACGTTAAAATAGCGCAAGTGTTTGGACTCCGGCACGTTGGGAAATATTACAACACGGAACAGCAACAATAAAATATTAGGAGTGGAGTATGTTGGATCAATTTGTTTGAGCTTGCCTCAAATATCCTCACTTTTAAAACGTGTATAGCTGGACAGAATTATGCATTTAAAAAGCAGCGAAGTTCAATTGAATTATGGGATATTGAAGTTACATTTGAGCTGTGTGTGTGTGTGGTCTGGGATTCAAACCCACAACCTTTGTGCTGCAAACACAATACCAGTTGACCTACTGGAACAAAGGTAACAAATACTAGTAAAAGTCTATTTAAAAATATTGAATTTCAATTTCGCAAATTTCAGACGTTCTAGGGTGGGCAACCTCACATCCTTAAGAGGCGAAGACACTGGAACATTTATTTCACTGTTGAAATAAATGGGAGAGAGTGTGTACACAGCGAACAGGCCTGTGAACAGCCGTCCGTGAGTCAGAGAAACTGAGCGATACGGACACTGTGGCAGTAAGCAGAACATTGTCACTACATAGATCCCTTCATTAGCGCCTTCTGAGGGCGCACGCTGACAGCTGAGGCTCCTCTCGCCTACTAACAAAGCGCTAACTAACAAAGACATCACAAAGACGCCTCATTAGACACTCTCTGAGATCTTACTGAGAACGTGTCTCCATGCTGTGGAGACCAGATGCTCCGACGAGATCCTCAGGTTGAGGGCCAAAAACCACAGAAGGTGAGATCCAGGAACAGGTGGTTGTCCACCAGGAAGGGACAAGGAGGTCTTCAGATGGTGCAGGTGGGCCCACAGCCAAATAAAACCCACCGTTCCTGCCAGAACTCGCCGCCAAAGTGGCTTCACCTCGTTTTCACCTTCTCCACATCTTCTGCTCTGCCAACATAAGAATGATAACACAGCCTTAGCATTTAGCTACAGAACTAGCAGACCTCTCAGTTAGCTTAACGCTGTATCGCTCACAGTGACGACTAGCCTACTAGCCTACGACTAGATTACTGTGCTGGTTCTGAAAAGACCAATAGGTGATTTGATTAAATGTAAGATGATTTTGTTACTCAGAAGGTTTAAAATTAAACACTACTGGAGCTGTACGGTACGTGACTCACGCTCAATTTCCATACGGCCTTGTGAAAACACTTAACAGCTAAAGGCCAGGATTTCATTAAACATACAGTCTTAACACGCCGCACGCTTTAAATAACTGTGGTGGTGTTACAAATTGCATAAAACCCACGTTTGATACTGTATTTTACTGTATGTGTTTGCTTACAGTTTGTTACTGTACGTTTATCATTTCATAAATCATGCTTTTCCAAACCCTTTATTAAAAGTTTGCAGCTTGTTTAGAATAACACTTGTGAAGAAAACGCCTCAATAACTTGCAATGTTATGTTTTGAACAGAGATGGCAGTAGAGAGTAAGAGCCAAACAGTGCGTCTCATATTTGGCCACCTTCACAGATCCTTCAAATTTGTTGAGACGCTAACAGACATTTTTCTTGGCATCGGTCACAGATATTACCTGCATTTATCTGGAACGATCACAACAGCCACTCCAGAGAGAATGTGTGCCCTGCAATATACTGTACAACCATTCTATCTGTGACCCTGGAAATGCAATTTTTACCATTACAGTGAAAAAAAACAGGAGAGCGATAAGAAACATTAGCGCAAATTCAATAAGGGACTTGCCTGAACAGGACGGAGACATCCGAGTGATTCTCGCAAAGAGAGACTAAAACGCAACTGAAAAATATAATTCTGTCAGTCTGGACAGAATCGCTTGTAATATTATAAACAACAGTAAAAAAAAAAAAAGAAGAGACAAAATACTTTTTAAAGTCATTAACATTGAAGAACTAACACCAATGCTGCCAAAACATCCTGCCCAAAAAATGTTCCATAAAAATATGTTGTGTTTGTTTTTGATGTTAACACAGCATTTTGACTGATGGCTCCCATTTTTAAGAAAATTGTGCCACTAAGAACCTCATGACTTGGACATGAACAGCGGTGGAACCGTTTAAAGATCAGACGCAGATAAAACGGCCAACAACAGCTCACAGATCTAACGCCGTGCGACACGAGACTGGTCATGAGAACAGCCTATAGATGTTTCCAGAATTGTACTGATGTCACATGTCCTGCAACGCAGGAGCCTTATAGCAAACAAGTCCAGCTGGTTTCTGCATGATATAGCGGCGTTTTCCCTCAGCGGAGAAGATGTGTCCCTCACCTGCAAGCTTCACTGACACGATACGTGACTGGTGAGAAAAACACAAACAATTCAGAAGGTCAGATCGACAACATTACAGCCCCAGTGCCGCCGTATACGAATGACTACCCACACACTGAAATCACATCCTCAGGTTATTATTGCTCTGAGTGGAATTGCCTCGTTTTACCAAACTGAGGTAAAAACTTTGCAGGTTAACCAAGGAACAGAACAGTGAATTTTTCTAGGAATAAGTTCTTTTCCTAGAAAACAGAAATTTCCAAGCGGTAAAATGACCATAACATTATTAAAAGAAGTCCAACTTTATTGGACTGTATATATTTAAACGTGTGATATTAAATTCATTCATATTTTGGGTTTAGTGCTATAATATTTTCATGTTTTTTTTTAAAACTATCACATTCTTGTAAGAGTTCAATTAAAATTTAAATCTAAAATGCTAAAACGTCACCCCAAGCATAAAGACACAAATATTAATGTGTCGCTTACATTCAGTGGTAAATAAAACATCTTTAGCTGTAATTTTAGAGCATTGATTAAGAATGAAACTGACTCCAGCAGGAACAGAAGGTCACCTCCCCTCATTCCGGACTTTTCCCAGGCCCCCTCCTCCCCCCTCCCTCCGGACTACGACAGGAAGTGGCTGAACCCTGGAGAGCCTCGTTGTGATTGGTCAGAATTCCATCGGGACACTTCCAAGGAGAAGCTGGACAAACACACTGAGCTAGCAAAGAGCTAGCAGAGCTAGCATAGAACTGACACCAAGAGTTCAACCGAACGTCATAGTGTGATGCGTTAGCCCAACCGAGGCTGACAGGAAGTGACAGTGTTTATACAGCCGAAGATTTTGGAAACGCGGGCCACAAATAATTCCCACAAAGAGTCCTACAGCACCATCTAAGATCTGCGTATAATTCCTCTGATAAAAAGCATCACAAGGTGATATGATAACAAAGCAATGACAGCGCACTATTTTTAGTATCATCTGTACGTTCAATTGGTTGTGAGAGCTTGGAAAGCTGTTGGATGGCATAAAAATGGCTCGTTTTTGAAGCGCGACGGTAATCAGGTCTAGACCTACTTAGATGCGCATCTTCTGGTTCGAAACAGATGTGAGAGGCAAGACAGAACAGCTGTAGGGCTTTTGTAGGAGAGCCCTGAGAGACACTGGGAACGTGACCAAGGACAACTCCCCAGAACTTTCATGGTGTCCAGGGTCTCCGAACGGGGGCTAACAAGCCATCAAAACAACACTACAGACCAGACAGAACTTCCTGTTTGGATTTGAGATTATTCACAACCCTCAAACCTCTGGGCAAACGACAAACAAACAAAAAGTTAGTCAGAGGACAGATTGTGTAGATATCTCTTCATGTTGCAGCAGATATTGTACAACTGCCTAGGGTGAGCAAATCTCATTCCGATTAAACCGCACCGTCTGTCCCACCTGAGGAGAAAGGGTTGAAAAAACTGTCGCTAGTCAGTCTCACATTCTCCAGCTAGCTCTGCAATCGCATGAAGCCATGTTTGAAGTTGACAAAAATATATAATACAAAAGCAAATATACACACACTCGTGAATTAAATTCTGTATTGATGCGACAAAACCCTATCTGTAAAACTTGTTTTTACAGAATAATATTTACAGAATAATAATATTGTGATATAAACACATTACAGTCAAGCTAGTGAACTTTCAATTGGCAACAATAATAGTAAAAATAACAATGATTTTCTGAACTACTAATTGGTGGCAAGTTGTTTAAAACAAAAAACCACATAAAGCCGTGTCTTACATTTTAGCATAATGAAGGGATGTCAATTATACATCACTAAGATTGGACAGTCTAGCTTTGAAAGCACAGGGCTCTGCCCATTTGTCAGTTCACTCTCCAAAGCCATGCCTCTTTCAACACAGTCACCCTATCATTGCATTTGCATCGAATACTGTTCATTACTGTCATAATGTAAATTGGTCAAAACAAGAAGGAAAAGATAATAAAGGAGTGAAAAGGAGGAAGGAATCCAAACAAAAGAAGCGGCAAACTGCAAGGCCAGATCACAGCGCGTCGTACCTCAGACCCACCGGGCATCTTTGCTTCCCAGAGGTTGCTCTAAAGAGCACAGGTGCAGATTTTCCATTCCAAATTGTCCCTCACGGTTCTCCTTGCGATCCTTTCCTGATTCCTGTGGTTGCCAAGCGTGTGTTTATTCCCAAACGGATGCTGGAGTTTTCAATTCCACTCAACTCAACCATCGCAGCAGCGTTTTAAAGCTGCCGGCACACAAACACAGAGCAACACAGAGATAACAGAATAATGAGATCAACGTCAAATCAAACATCTGCTTTTTCAGTAGGGGGAAACTGAGATTTGAAGCAAAGGCTCAATGAAACGTCAAACATCTACACAGAAGCATTCAAAGAAAATCTAGCGGTTTAAAAAAAAGGCTTTAAATATTTACGAGGTAATTCAGCTTGACATTTCCAACCATTTTTGCATTATTTTTCTGCTCAGAAAAGATGGATTTTTGAATTTGGTGAAAAATGTGACGTTCCATAATTAGCTCGTCTTTTCTTTACAGCATCAGTGTTTAACACACACCCACACAACACACACCAAACACACACACAACGCCCACTCACACACACAACACACACCACACACACACACATAACACCCACTCACACACACACAACACACACCACACACACAAACAACACCCACTCACACACACACAACACAAATGCACACACAACACACACACCCACCTCCACACACAGACAACACACACACACCCACCTCCACACACAGACAACACACACACACACACACACACACACACACACACACACTAGAAAACACTGAACATAAATCACGCTGCATGCTAGATTCAGACGAGTCTTTGTTTGGCGAGCAAACATGTGATTTTTATTTATATAATCCCACTTTATATAATGCAGACTGTTGCTCCTCTGACCATTAGAGAAACACAGAACGGTGTAGCTGAGTTTTGTGAAAAATATTCAAACACTAGACTTGAGTAAAATTCACCTTTGCAGGAAGGTAACAAGTTAAAAACAAAAGCAGAAAAAGGTTTACAACTGTTACTGGAGACCAATCAGCAAAAGGCAGAATTATAAACCACAGCAGAGAGAGAGAGAGAGAGAGAGGAGAGAGGGAGAGAGCGAGAGAGGGGAGGTGGGAGGGAGAAAGAGAGTGAGAGGGAGAGATGAGTAGGTAGGGCATTCTGAAAGCGCTTGCCGTGTGGATGGTGCGAGCGAGAGAATACGGAGAGGAACACAGGATGAGGAGTTCTGGAAGCAAGACGCACGGCGTCACAACCTCGGACCTCTGACAGTCCTGCCCCATTCACAGCCGTGAGGACGAGGGAACGGGTCACGCTCCTCCATGTGTTCTGCGACCCGTCCAGTGCGGCTTTGGGAAATATATGGGCTACCGGGTCAGTCTCCCCTCCGGCTGCACCGCGAGGTAAACGCTTCAGGTTTCTGCACTGTTGCATGGAAAACACGGCTGCATCTGCGGGGCAGAATGAACGCATTTCACGCATGCCATCGTGTGAAACAAGCTGACAAACTTAGGAAATGTGTTGCAACGTTGCACGCCTGCCGTGAATATTTGAAGCTCGATTTAATTATATTGTAGACAGGAAGACAAATTGGCAGTTTATTAATTCAGAGTTTTAAAGGAAAAATGTTAAATATTTAGTTTGATTTCTTTAATAATGAGGTAACTTACGTATTAAATGCAAATGATTGAATAACTTGCATTTTGCCTGTTGAAAGATCACAACTAGATATTCTAAACACACACACAACATCAGAGATGGCACACACTGTATACAGCCGAGTTCACAAGTATAGTGTGGGAGTGCTGCAAACCTGCCTGGCAAATGATCACAACTGCTGCGTGAATCCATTAAACCAAAGAAACATTCGTTTGATGAGATGCTATCAGGTCTGAGGCTTTATGACAAACAAATTAAACCAGCGGCGTTTCTGTGAGCGTCTGGAATCGCTGTAGACCTTCAAATCTGCAAAAAAGACATGCAAAAATAACATTGTTCAAAAAAGAATCATTCTTAGACGAATGCTAAAGAGAGACAGCTACATTTATTTAATGTTTCTATACGTTATATGTGCCAAAAGCAAAATCTAAAAGCAAAATCGTTTAAATTTTGTCTTCTATGTTATTGACCACAGTGAGGAGCCTCGCAGAATGGAGCTACAGTACCGACGTCCCACATGGGCTCTGTGAAAAAAAGAGGGTAAAAATAAACAGGCAGCAGTCGGACACCTCCATCGCCGTGGAAACCTGTGACCTTGTGATTACTGTGTGCCTCAGTCCACCTGTCTGATCTACCGGGCCAGCCAAACTGTGATTTACTCAGGTGGATGTCGTGTCCACCGTCACGCTAAGGGAAATGCATTTTTCCTTGTGGTTTATAAAGTCTTGGAATACCCACTGAAAAGAGCGGACACTTGCGAGAATGGGACGTGCCGCTATCCCCGGTCGATTTCGCGAGGACAGAAGGCTAAAGACAAGCTGGGATACAACACGGCTTTCGTGTCAGGACCACGTGGATGTTACAATGCGCAAACTCTTCCCACGCTCTGAAAAGGAAGAGCAGAGAGCTTTTCCATCTCCCACAGAAATCTGTGGATGAGAGGCAACGAGTTATGAGCTGTTTGGACGGCGTTCAGTCAACCGTACGTGGAGGTGTTTAAGAGACCAGGGTGTTGTGTTGTACCACCGGGACTGTACCATGCTGGGTCTTGGCTAATGCGTTTGGTCACTGTTAGCGCATTTCAAATCATTTAAGAATATTAAATAAATAAACTACAAAGCTCACAGCAGAGTGGATGCGTACCGGGATGTGTACGAGGGGCTAAAGGACACTGTTGAGGTAAACTGTGTTGGAATATGATTGGTGCTTATGAGATCCTGCCAACAAATCAGAGCACCGGTCGCATTTGCCAAAGGAGCCGCCTACAAACACAGTGAACACAAGGGAGGGGTGAGTTAGTCTATGCACTGATTTTACAAGCATCAATTTTATGGATAAATGTGTCATTTTAGGCTACCATTTGAAGCTGCAATTCGTAACTTTTTGGGGTTAAAATGAATCAGTTGAAACAAATCAAATGTTCAACGTTATCTCCTCATCTTACAACAGTTAGTTTATGATAACGATTTGTAATTTAAAATCTACTTACAATGTAAAAAAAAAAGAAGAAAATTCAACTACTTTAGTACATGAATATGGCATTTAAATCAGAATTTAAAGTCAACATGCTAGCTGAATTATTTTCTTAACATGGATGGTGAGTTTTAAACAGCGGTAGAGTCAAAAGTTATGTACTGCAGCTTTAAACAACAACAGCCTTGTGATCTATGCTTGCTGTATGAACAAATGTACCATCCAGTGGACTTTAAAACATTTGGTTTGGTGCAGGAGAATGCATACCCCTCCTGTGATGGGATTCAAGGCCATCATGAGCAACTTCACCGTCCTCGACAACGTTGAACCCTTTGACTTCGACATGGACCTGGAGGCTCCTTATCCCGTCGGTTTCCAGGTGTCTGTGACAGGATTCCTCATGCTGGAGATCGTGTTGGGTCTCAGCAGCAACCTGACGGTTCTGGCTCTCTACTGCATGAAGTCCAACCTGGTCAGTTCGGTCAGCAACATTATAACCATGAACCTGCATGTGTTGGATGTTCTGGTGTGCGTGGGATGCATACCTCTCACGATTGTTGTGGTGTTGTTGCCGCTGGAGGGCAACGGGGCGCTTATTTGCTGCTTCCACGAGGCTTGCGTGTCCTTCGCTAGCGTGGCTACTGCTGCCAATGTCCTGGCCATCACGCTAGATCGCTACGACATCTCAGTGCGGCCGGCAAATCGGGTACTTACAATGGGACGAGCGGTGGCTCTGCTTGGCTCTATCTGGGCGCTATCGTTCCTAAGCTTTCTGGTGCCCTTCATAGAAGAAGGTTTCTTCAGCCAGGCAGGTAACGACAAGAACCAGACAGAAGGTGAAGAACCTTCAAACCAGTACTACACAAAACTGGGCCTGTACTATCACCTGCTAGCACAGATTCCAATCTTCTTCTTTACCGCTGTGGTGATGTTGGTCACCTACTACAAGATCCTGCAGGCGCTCAACATCCGCATCGGTACTCGTTTCCATGCAGCACCAAAGAAGAAGCCAAGAAAGAAAAAGACCATCTCCATGACTTCCACTCAGCCTGAGTCCACGGATGCTTCGCAGAGCAGCGCGGGCCGCAATCCACCGCTGGGCATGCGAACCTCAGTGTCCGTGATCATCGCTCTCCGCAGGGCAGTGAAGCGACACCGGGAACGTCGTGAGCGACAAAAGAGGGTCTTCCGCATGTCACTCCTCATCATCTCCACCTTCCTGCTTTGCTGGACGCCCATCACCGTGCTCAACACGGTCATCCTGAGCACAGGGCAGAGCGATTTCACCGTACGCCTCCGGTTGGGTTTCCTGGTCATGGCGTACGGAACCACCATTTTTCACCCGCTGCTCTACGCCTTCACCCGGCAGAAATTCCAGAAGGTTCTGAAGAGCAAAATGAAGAAGCGTGTGGTGTCAGTGGTGGAAGCCGATCCTCTGCCCAATAATGTGGTCATCCACAACTCGTGGATCGACCCAAAAAGAAACAAGAAGGTGACCTTTGAAGAGACAGAGGTCAGGCAGAAATGTCTCTCATCAGAGGATGTGGACTGAGACCCTCAACTAACGTTAGGCAAACGTTCTCATCAGGTATAAAAGTGACTAAAAAGGGAAACCACTAAATCCAAAGCAGTAATGAGTTTAGGTGTATTAACTGTACAGTAAGTGGAGAGAAATAATTTATTACTATTTATTGTGACGTGATTAGGTGTCATAGACTGTAAGGTGTAAATACTGCATGTGTTTTGTTGAACTTCTGGACATTGTGCATACACAACTGAGCGAAAAACACCACAAATGTACAGATAGACACTGATGCCCATGGTTTTGTTCATTTCTATCAAATACCAAATAAAATGACAACAGAAAAACGCTACTACGGTCAATAACCACACAGATTCAATTGGTCCATTTCTGAGTTGGTCAAAAAATTGGTCCATTTTGTAAACCATCTCACGTTTAAAACCAGGGTAGGCAATCTTTTCCAGAAACATATTTTGCTGGTTAAATTTCACAGGTGGTTGGTTAAAATGGTTAAAAAGCTGGTTAAAATTCTAAGAGTGCAGGATGTCACATCTCTAACTTGTGCTTTCAAAGCTAGCTTGCTAATGCTAGCCTCTTGCATTTACATTTATGCATGCAGCAATTATGCAATTCTTCCAAATTGCCTACCCTACCTTTAAATGAACGAAAACAAAAGAAACTGCTGTTTAAAACACAGATTATGCAGAAATTAATGCCCTCGGCTCTGAAACAGAAAACACAGAACAGCTTTATTACTGATTAGATCAACAGGCTGAAACAATGATGCCACAGGGTGGAGTTCTACTGTTTTCCTTCAAATGACACCTCCAACCAAAAATACATCCTATCTTTAACAGGGGTGACGGGGGTGGGACGCAACCTATCGCCCAATTACCCTGCTGGGTTTTGAAGTGGTTGAGATTTTTAGTGAGAGGGTGTTGTCGCTAAATACTTGACCTTATGAGACTCGCTGAGCTAACCGAGGAAGATAACCGCAGCATGTGGCAAGCTATGAAAAATATTCACCCTTTGCAATGACGGAAGGTCACAACACACACAGAAAATAAAGCATTTGACTAAACCAGCATTGTGAGAAATGGGCTCAAATTTAAGAACTGATGATAGTTTTCCAACCAAATATATTTATCGTCTATTCAACGGTTTCTCATTGACATCATTAACTGCTCGTCCTGATATGATGCATGACCACATAACAGCATAATGCAAGTGAACTCTCCTGAGAAAGCAATCAAAGTTAGAACATATAGACAAATTATCCAATTATCTCTTTCAAATGATGTATCAGATGAACTGTTTCCGGCTGTATGGGTCCATAAAGTACCTTTAACATCTACAGAACCTCTTTGTTACACTAAAGGTTCTTCAAAGTGAAGGTTCTTTACTATATAAAGGTTCTTGCTTGGTTCTATGGGTAAGCAAAAATGGCTCTCCTATGGCATTGCTTTAGAACCTTTTAGGAACTGAATACATTACAAAAGTTCTGCTTATATTATCAAGAGACATTTCTAAATGAAGTTTTTGGGTTAATCTATAGATACACGGTCAGAGAACCAGGCTAGCTGATTTATAATTAGACCCACTGTGCAGAAGAACCAGCGAGAGGTTCTGTAAAGCATGACTGATCACTGTAGGGGCTAAAAATAAAGTTAGCGCAAATACTAGCGCTAAGTACTTCTGCAAATAGGGCTGTTTTTCAGAATACAAAGAGGAACTACCTGGTATTGCTACTGCAACAGGTAAAACCAAATGCTAGATCATTTGGTTGGATGACACCAAGCAAACGTAATCGTCTTACAGAAGATTATTACCCGAGAGCCCAATGTTCCTACGGCCAGCTTCTCCATCAACAGCCTGTAATCAACACCGAATCAAAGCACCAAAGAGTTTTATCACCTATGTCTTTAATCGCCAGCTAATTGGAGCGCTCGTACCTCTCCGTGGTCTCGCTTTAATGACCTCATCTGTTTCTCTCAAATCTCAGTTTGTCTCCTCATCTTGACATCAGCCCCGCAGGAAGATGCCGCTGAGAGCCGAGGGCTGTGATTGGCTATCCATCTCCATCTGACAGACAAGTGGCGAATCAGGTGATGTCAAAAACAAACAGAAGCAAAGCCCCAGAGGAAAACACAGCATGCTGGGTTTAAATCAAAGAGACCTGTGATGGGAGATCATTTGTTCTCATTACAACTGGTCCAGGTCACATTTCACCCCAAAATAGACACACTATATATACACACACACACACACACACAAACACGTGCACACACACAAACACACACTATATATACACACACACGCACACACACACACGCACAAACACGCACACACACACAAACACACTCACACACAAATCATGTCATTTAGGCAGATGTTCTACTAAGACGGCAAGTTAAATTTCTAAAGGTTTTAACATGATTTAACATACACACTACAAACTCACACATCACCCAAACCAACAAGGAACCATGATGATGTCACTGCCAACGCATCATACATCCATGGCAAACAGGAAAGATGCAATTAAATCCTCAAGCATCCGTTATTGTTTAGCGATCGGCTTGTTTACAATCCAATAACATGATGCTAAGAAGTTCTTTTACATCTCCTGCCGACCGCACCACGTCCAAAGCAACGGTCCATTTCCTGTGTGTGATTCTGAACAAACATGTAATCATAAAATATTCTGTCAAAACCCATGACAGCCTGTAAATACAAACACATTTGGTTGTAAGAACATTTTCAGAACATTTCCAGGTAACAAAAAATCATTTTCTATGTTGCAGGAACTG
>JBAJNP010008230.1:12500-20706 GCA_036877545.1 Yasuhikotakia modesta | reverse complement strand
GTGTGTGTGTGTGTGTGTGAGTGTGTGTGTGTGAGTGCATGAGTGTGTGTGTGTGTGTGTGTGTGTGTGAGTGTGTGTGTGTGAGTGTGTGCGGTTCTGCAGTGGTGCATGGCGGTAGATGACTCACCCGTCAATCATGTGACTCATTAATCACTGCAGCTCTCTCTCTCTCTCTCTCTCTCTCTCTCTCTCCCCACCCTCTCTTTCATTTAGTCTCTGTGTCTCTCTGCCTGTTCTCTGCACATTACTGTCTTTTCAACACAAATTGCATTTGTTTACCATTGATTCTCATCTTCCACCGTCTCACTGAACGACATCAGTTTCAGTGGGTTTCTGCCTGATCTGAGTCGCATATGATGGCACATACAGTGACATACATTGAGGACATACATGACTGCTTATAATTCTGCTTTGTTTGGTAAACATGACTCCCTGTTTTACACTAATAATCGTAAGTGAACTCATTTAGATGTGTTTGTTATCAGAACAAGACTGCAAGAGTAATACAGATGCCAGTGTTTTAGAGACTGTGACAATGCATGTGTATCTGTTTTAATGTTGTGTATGATTTCTGAGAGAGCTTGGAAGGCATGTTGTGTCTGAGCAGTAAATGAACACTGAAATCAGCGTGGAACATTCTGGCACCTAACATCAATGTGCATTCTCAACTTAACACAACATGACGCAGATAAAATGTTGCATTGGACACTTTGCATGATGTTAATGCAATAAGAGAGAAGAAATGACATCACTCTCCGTGATAGAAAAATTAACCTGTTACGGGACAGTCTGATCAAAGACTTTCCAATAAGACATTTTTAAAAAAACTGACTTTAATAAAATAATTGCTTTTATTTCCGTCATATAGCAAAACTAGTAATCAACATGCTGTTATTTACACATTGCAAACACACTTGTTTATTTGACACTGTACAACTTACAATCTGGAAGTTGACAACAACAAATTCCTTCACAAGACGGTTTTACTGATGAAAACACTTGCTATAGTTATTCAGTTCTCTTTGTTTGTTTTTTTTTGTTTGTTTTTTTAATAATCACAGTTTAATCAAAGAGGCGATTTTCCCCAAATTTGACTTTTTTTTTTTAGATTTTTTAAAGATGCAAATACAGATAGACGTGCAAACTGTTCACCCTCTGATAAATCCTTACAAAGCTCAGACATTTGAAAACATTTTTAAGAACAAACATTATTTTACAGCGTTCGTTGGTTCTCCACACAGATTCTGTGCTCAGTGGTTAAACATTGGAGGTAAGCCGCAGCAACGGGCATTTTTAAAATCTCAGATTTGGGTAGTTTGTGCAGTATACATTAAATCACATGTACAGAATCCACCAAGCAAACTGACAGGGCATCGATCAAGCAAAAATATTCACCATTTTGCATTTTTGTGAATATAATGGAAGATTCAGTTTCAAGCATTGTTTACAGCGTGCGTGACGATTCTTTTGAGTGGTGCAAGACCAGCATGCACATGAGCAAAACAGTGATCAGTATTAAGGCAATAGGAAAATTGATCAAAACATTCCAACAGACCTTCAAGAAAAGCCTGCAATAATTTGACTAGTACTTGTTTTTGTGACTAGTGTCAAATAACAATTATTACTGTGCCCTGCAGTATCAAGAATTCAGCTCAGAGCTTCACTTTTCATTTATCAAGTGTTTCCTAAAGAAAATAAATCTGTGTAAACTCTTGCATTTGGCACCTAAATATTTTAACATTTCATCCACATGTTTTTCGTTTTGTTTTCATTTTTTTTACATGCAAGAGCATCAAAAACATACCTGAATGACACCTTACAAATTCACCTGTGTATTCTCTCACCAAATTAAAATGTAAACTGCGAGAGAACCCAAATGAGCGCACGCAGAGAGGTTCTCACCGTCTCTCACGTTCCTGATTTGGAATGTGTCAAAAAAAACAAGAGTGAAGAAAAAACACCTGTCTTTTCACAGCCCTGTCACTCAAACTCTCTTTTTCAGTTTTTTACCCAGAATTCTCCTCACTCTTTCATCGCTTTCAACGTGTCATCGCTTGAGAATATCCTGAACGCCAACGGACTAAAATAATCTACGGTTGTAATAGATCTTCTCAATGAAGTTCTCCAGTTCTTCATCACTGTCCTGGGGAGACTCTGGCTCATCGTACACATAGTCTGGTGGGTACAGATAAGATGGGGCTCTCACGCTGGGAGGTGAGCGTGGTTTTGGCATGGGCAGGGCCTGGTAAGTTCGAGGATGTGGGAGAATGTAATTAGATATGACAGTGTCCGGTTGTGGATAGGGGCTCTGGGAATGTTGAGGGGGTTGTGCCAATTTCCAGTCTCTGGTCTTTGCTCTGTCTCTGTACCTGCGGTTTGGAGGTTTCAGACCGTAACCCATTGGACCCCCAAAGTTGTAGTCAAAGGAGAGAGGAGGGTTTGTGTAGAACCGGGGCTTTGGTGGAGGGAAGAAGACAGGGTAATACGCTCTATATGGCTTTTGATAATAAGGAAATGAGGGATAGGCCAGAAACGGCTTTTGTGGTTTAAACCAGTAGTCCTGCTTTCTCATCTTGGCTTTGTTTTTCTCCTTGTACCATTTCTTATATGGATTCCCTGCATGAGAAGATTTCTTAGGGTTTTTTTGAGGATGTTGATATGCCTGAGGTCTCGGTTTAGCTTTGAGAGGAACCAGGGGGCGGAAACGAGGGGCGTTACTGGGCGGGGGTAAATCCTTTCTTTTCTTCTTCTTCTCCTGAACGTCACTGATGATTTCCACCACGTCATCAGCAGGCAGGTGAAGCTTGCTAGATATCTCAATCAGCTTATCGATGGTCTGAGGATCCATCTCATCATCATCATCACCATCCTCAACCTCATTAGAGCGTTTGTCCTCAGCCACGTTGCTTAGTAGAGCCATTTTCTTCATGTCTCTCATGTAGGTGGAGGCTTTCTGCTTCCTGCCCATGTACTCCAGCAGCATGTCGGAGGCGATGTCAGCCAATCTCTGCTCCTCTTCACGCGCCTCCTGTGCCTCCGCTTCCTGTCGCATCACTTCCTCCTGCTCTGCCCGTGCTTGTGCCTCTTCCTCTTTACGGGTCAGAATCTCCTCCTCTTCCTCCACAAAATCAAAGTCATCCATGAAGTTTCTCTCCAGCTGGGACGGGTTTTTAGTTTTCTCCTCTTGAAACTTCAGCTTTTTGGTGGCGTGAGCCAGCTGCTGGTTATAAGCTTTGTAGCCTTTCAGGGGAGGGAGAATCTCATTGTCTTGCAGCCCGAGGTCGATGTTTTGGAAATAGCCTCTGGTTTTGCGTTGAAGGGCGGTTGCCAAGTTAGACTGGTTCTCCTCTTTCAGCAGACTCTGCAGTTGCTCATCTTTTCTTTCTGCTGTGTTTGCCACGTTCTCCTCTTCATTGCCTTCATCCTTTGGCCACAGCCCTGGTAATTTTCTCTTTTCTTGTCCCCCTTTCTCCTCACCCTGCATCCCCTCTAAAGACGTCTCCATATTTGGCTCGTTTTTCTCTCTGTTCAGCTCAAGATCTCCGCCACTTTCCTGGTTCCTCCTCGCCTCAGACGCAAGTCCCTCTTCAGGATCTGCTTTAATGGTCATCTTCTCTCTGGCGGGGTGGTCCAGAGCCTCCAGCAGAACCAAGGCTAGAGCGCTGGCAGAACCCACATCAGAGACACGTTCCTGTCCCAAGGGTTTTTGGAGTAAGCTGTCCACTTTCCCGGGTGTCCAAGCAGCCCCTTCTGCTGCCCCTGAATCCTCGCTGGCCAGATGGAGAGCCTCATGGACGCTGCTGGTGACTGAGGGTCTCTGCTGAAGTGCCAGCAGGGGGGTGAGGCTGAGGAGGGCTAACAGGAGAGCTGAGGTGCTGGAGGAGTGACAACAGCAGAACATGACCATGCAGAGAGGACAGGATGGGGTGAGGGGGAGAGGGGGGCACCTGTAAAGACAAAAAAAAGGAGTGATTAATTTCTGATTTTTTAAAATTTTCTAAATGTTAATTTACAAACTTCACAATTTTTAATTTTACAGTTTGAATGTTAAACATTTAATCGTTTACCTGGATGTCTGAAATATATTTAACTGGACAAAAACGCATCAGCCCATAACTATTACAGAAACGTGACCAACATAATGCTGCATTTTTCTCATTAAATCGATGCATCAATTACATCACATCATTACATCAATTACATTTACTTCTCACATCATAGTTTCGTGCAAAACGTGGAGCCGGTTCCTCCTGACGCATCTCCAGTGATAATGTCTCGAGTCACGACATGAGCTCAAGAACTAAACAAGAAACACTCCGCATGTCAATATAACTGCAAATGTTAAATAAATCCTGCCGTGAAACGGTGAGACATGAAGTGTCGTTTAACTGAACGCTAAACGAGCGTGATCGTGAGAAAACTAACAGATATTCATTTCTATACTCATTCATTTCAGCTACATGAACGTCGCACCTGCGTTTTCAAACAATGAACTCAGAAATAAAAACTTAAAATCCTGATCAAATATCCCAGATCTGAATATGATTTCAGTGCACAAATGAATAAACGCATCTAGAATTGCATTAGCAGTCGAAGACTTTACATGAACACATATGAAGCTCGTACAGGCGTGAGTGTTAGTTGTGTTTAAACGCTTGTGATCGTTTTTGCGTCAAACGCTTGTTGATCGATCGACTCGCATCTGTAAGAACGAGTCGCACTGAGATTCAACAGCGCGCATCTCCATATAACACCAGCATCTCCACATAACACCAGCATCTCCAAATAACACCAGCATCTCCACATAACACCAGCATCTCCAAATAACACCAGCATCTCCACATAACACCAGCATCTCCAAATAACACCAGCATCTCCAGACAACACCAGCATCTCCAGACAACACCAGCATCTCCATATAACACCAGCATCTCCAAATAACACCAGCATCTCCAAATAACACCAGCATCTCCAGACAACACCAGCATCTCCAGGTAACACCAGCATCTCCAGATAACACCAGCATTAAAACTTCACCCGTCATCTGTCGTCTTTGCCTCGTAATGAACTCAATACAGCGCGAGTCACATGAAAAACTGGCATCTACTCACCTGCCTTCCTGGACAAATGAGCTGCAACTCGAACCCTTCTGGGTCTGAGCAGATGCGCACAGAAACAGTCGCTATATCCTGAAGTTGGTGTAAAACTTGAGCAAAGTCGGTCTGGTTCTCCAGCGCAGTTACTGAGAGAGGCTCTTTCTGAGAGATGTCATTGGCGCGACACATGAACGCGGCGCGTGGTTTTTTTCAGCACCGCGGACAGCGCCAATTTGTACAGACGCGTCCGAGCACGTGACGCGCGAGTCATCGCGCCGCGGCTGACGTCAGACTCTCCATTGATAAGAATTTGGTGTCTCGTTTGAAGCCGGTACGCTACGGTGCCTGATGAATGAACGGAGAGGCATGAATGAAAGTCTCTCCATTAAGACCGGCGGTACGCGGTGACACCGGCACTGCTGAATGGACTCACACCAGACCAGAACCTGGGCGTTTAGTTATTTGCATGCATCTGGTCTAACTTGTTGTTGGTTTGTTGTGAGGTGTCTTCAGTCAGAACCGGAGACCGAGCGGCTGCATCCACCGTGACGCAGGACGTTCGGCTTCACTGCTCCACTTCCGCTCAATTTCCCGAGCTCCTTCAATTTTCCGCTCTTTGTCTCCTGCCGCCCCTGACTTTCATCCATCTGCCTCGAGCGTCATCCTCCATTTTTCACATTAACCTGCATTTTCCTTAATAACGTGAAACGCACATGTAAGCTGCGTTTGACTCTCCTGCCCTAAAGGAGCCAGAGAAAGATGGGATGCACGTGGGGTGGCATCTGAATGTAACCCGTGCTTTATAGGTTCCCAGTCCCGCAATTATCTTCCACTGAGACTGACGTGGTTCTGAACCTTTACATTAACACTGTATGGGTTTTAGGCCACAGTTTATGATTCGTGTAATTGGATCAGATATTAGATCCAACGAGCCGGACTGGAAACGCAGCATCACAGCTGCATCATTACAGGGTGACAAACTTATTTCAGTATTTAAAAAGGTTGCATTCAATGGACACGTTCTTGAAACTTCTAAGGCTTGTTTTTTATATATGTGTTTGTATACAAATATATTTCCAAGCACTAGCTGGGATTGACTAAATGCAATGGTACGCGCTGCGCCTCTATAAATGTTTTCAATAGCACTCCCCGAAAATATATTTTATAAGCTATTATTAAAGTTGGAAAGCAAATGGCCTTTAATTCTGCAGAGGAAAATGCGAAACGCATCAAAGGGGGCGAAGAAAACGTGTAGCGAGGAGTGTGAACGCGTGTCCTTTTCCACCCCGGTGGCGAACAGTTTAAGAGCTGCGAGGTCCAGAGGGTCAGATTTTGATACGCCTTGGCATTACGGACCGCCACTCAGCATTAGCGCAGCTGCAGCCGGTTCTCTGTCCCCCGCGCTGACTCACCTGCCCCCGTCCACGTACTCAACGCGAGACCCAAAATGCCCACAGACCACTCAAGAACAGAACGAATACATTATCTGCTTAAAACCTAAGCAAACAAAGAGAACAGCCAAAAATGTGTATAAAAGTACTTGGGAGTTTTTTCTTGGGTAATACGGGGCCCTTGATGGAAAGCGATGTTCACACCCACGTTTCCACCCTCACAAGCAAAGAAAAGACTCGTCAGGTTTTTGAGGGTGCTGTAGACATACTGGCTGCAATTATGAAAATGTATGTTCAAATACACTCCAAAAATGCGCACCGCATCAAGTACAAAAGCGCCTAATGGAAGTGACATAACACGCTCCGCATGAATAAAAGAACCGCGACTCCCACGAGACTGAAAAAACGCATCGTCCTGGGATCGATTCATTCTCCCATTTCACATTTAACTCGGCTGCGGCTCAAGCTTAATGGTGTGTAGCCCACCCAACCCCTGCGCCCACACGCGAGCACCGCATCTGTTTGGATGGAAACCCTCGTAAGCGGCTGCTCTCCTGAGGCAATGAGCTCCGATTTGCCGAAAATGTGGAACTGTGAGGTGCCTCGGCACGCAACAAGCCCGATGTTACACGTAAACTGGTTGCATATTTATTCCCGTTAAGCTCACAAATAACGCGAGCTGGTATAACGCGTGAATGTTGACAATGAAGGATCGTCCCTATCCAGACAGATTATTGCGCGTCAGCACGCGCGCATTGAACCGGAGGAACTTGCGGGAGTCGCAGCATTATGTTATTCGTTTTATTTGATCTGTGCGTCCGTTTCACGACCCGTTTGTGCCGGACACGTTTGACCGTGAAGTGTGTCAATATTTACAGTTTAACGACTGAGAATAAAACGTGTTCCGTCGTCGCGCGCGTCGTCATTCAACGGAGTGATCCCACGCGTCCCCAAAAGACTCGTTTACCCAAAGTGTTTAGCTGCATTTACTCGTTTTTAATTAAACTGTTGTTCTATTTTAAATATAAAAGGGATAAATGGGGCCACGACGATACCAACTTTAAACTGCACGACCAATTGTTTCCAATACACTGAGATTGTATTGCATTACAACACCCAATTTAAAGCAAATGAAAATAAAAACAGTCATAATATCCCAAAATTATTTATATTCTAAATTATTTTTGCACCCCACATGCATCTGACAGATACGCCTGTTGTTTGCATGTCGTGCGTTTTTGTTTGGAGAAAAGACCCGGGCGCGTTTTCACCGAATTGTGGGATAAAATGCTTCGGTCGGTGACATATTACGTCGGATTCGTATTTGGAGTTAATGAGGCGATTGATATCAGCGAGAGTCACCGGTTCCCTGCCATCCATCTCTCCTTCACGGGGAAAGAAGGGATCAGCTCTCCCAGAACATTTGGACCTGGTGCGAGAGATGTTCAAATAAAAGCGTGTTTTACACTTGTTCGGTTTTATGCTTAAATCTGGAGACATTTCTTTACATATTTCGTAAACAAAAAAGCCAAATCGACGCGTCACGGTCTCAGAAAAGCGGTCACATCGTTTTGCGCATTTTATGTCGTTTCCTCTTTAAATGCTGTAAATGTAAACGTGTAATTATTCGTATTATGTTGTGATCTGTTGTTGTTTTACACATTCTTTATCCTTAAAAATAAAAAACACACTATTATACATACTATTATGGTGGGCATC
>JBAJNP010008230.1:0-7500 GCA_036877545.1 Yasuhikotakia modesta | reverse complement strand
ATGGAAGAAAGATGGAAAATGTAACAGGGACGGCGAAAATGATGGAGTGACTCAAAAAGATGGAAGATGAGAACATAAAAAATAAAAAAGCAAAATATTGGCAAAAAAGACAAATGGTGAAAAACTTACATACTGGTCAAGAAGTGAAAACGGTGTGACTGCAAAAATCAGGGGGAAGAGGGGTGGAGTAACGGATGAGTGCAGGTGGAGTAACGGATGAGTGGAGGTGGAGTAACGGGGCGAGTGGAGGTGGAGTAACGGATGAGTGGAGGTGGAGTAACGGGGGGAGTGGAGGAGGGTGAGAGAGACAGAGGTAAAAGAGGGGACCAGTGAGATGGAGGGGGGCTGGCGATCCTCAGGGCTGATGACTCACTTTGCTGCAGCCGTTTGTGCGTCACTGGCGCAGGGCTGGAGGAGGAGATAGCAGAGGTCTGCACATTTAATTACAACCTACCAATTTATATACACTGTACACACACACACATCATCTCTCTCTCTCTCTCACTAATGGCAGCACACGATAACATAAACGTTCAAAGACACTCACATCTACACACGACTATGAGGCCACAAAATCTCTACATTTGCATTGATGTGTAAAAACACACACACACACACACACTTTTGGCAGCCTGACATAATCATTACAGACAGATGCAGAGAGTGTGATCATCACATTAACAGAACGTCTTTTAAAAACATGATGTCTTAACGCTTCTGTCTCATCAACATTCTCTTCAAGGCAGATATACAATTAATGGTGAAATATGGGAGTTTAGGTTATAAACCAGTGTTTGACTGGGGCTGAAATACAGCATTAAACTCCTTTATACTTCTTTACTGTTTTAAAATGAAGCCCTTTACCAAGTCCTGAGTGTTTTTTGAGAAACAACAGTGTAATGCTAGTACAACCGCTTTTAGTGACTAGAGTGCTTTTCATAAATTATCATAAATTATAAAACCAAACCCTTTTGACATCATTGTCACCTCCTCAGAAACACACACAGTTTGCCCTCCTTCTGCATACGCCTCAGTCTTCTTGAGCAGCAATTACTCTGAGAGTCTGTGAGCCGCTCACTAAACAATAGCCGCAATCAGTCGCCCTTTCTCTCTCTATATTCCAGCTTTCTTGTGTGGAGACGAGCAATTTAAGCAAACAACAGCATTCTGAAGAAATCACCAAGTCAAAGACGCCACGCTGGGCCAATGATTGGCCAACGCTCTGTCAGCTCTCAAAGAACACCAGAGCAAAACATAACGTTATATTTTAGCTGTTATGGCAGCTGCTGATTGGACTGAAAAGATCGTCTCGCCTTAGTATCAAAACACAAACGGAGCAACTGCCAAAAACATTGTTCAGTCAGCGCCCTTCAACACACAGCAAACATCTCTGCGGATGCAGATTTAGCTATGAATTCTGGGAAATAAGTGACTTTTAATTAAGTAAAACAAGCTGCTATCTCAAAAGAGATCTGCGCTACCAGACCGTCGTGCAATTTCACAAAATACAAAAACCTGCAGAAGAGTCGGGTTTTGATGACATCATAAACAGCCTGCCATTTCCACGCTTGAGCTGAACTCATTTTCCATCAAATGGCTTTGCAACGCTTCAGCAATCGCCCCCGGCTGTGAAATAAAGGTATTTTCTCTCCTTTTAAAGTAATTTTTGATAGACCGGCTGAAGAACGAGTCACACGCAGATATAACAAAGCTGATCACAGAGCTACAGAAACCGCATTCGTGACACGCGCTCCTTCTGTAACAATTTCATTCAGTATGTATTGAACAGATTCGCCATGCGTGTTTATATCTGAACTCTCACATGCTCAGATTGTTTAAGGCACCTGTGATTCTGACAAACAAACAGCACAGATGCAGTCATGAGTCTGGCAGGTCTCAGAACAGGATGCAAATGAACAATAACGACTGATGAACAGACTGATAAAGGAAAAACAGTGATAGGTATCATGCAGAAACCAGGTGTGGGGGGGTGACTGATGCGAATGTGAACGATTTATATGACGGTCACAATAAATCTCAGATTTGTGCCGGTTCTCTGCCGCATGCCCAACCGCTACACACACGCCTGTGATGACATCATCATGACAGAGCGGCGGGTGATGCGTTCTGTCTCGTGATTGGATGGCGGGTTATTTCGATGCGGAACACGCAGGTGAAACATCAGGCCTGCTGGGGGCGTCTTACATTTACACTGAAAAGAAATAAAGACCCAAAAACAGACAAAGAAATGAGAATAAAACACATGAGTCACTATCAGACTGTCAAAACAACCATTTTCAACTACAAACACATTTCTGTGTGACAAAAAAAAAAAAAACATCTCGTCACAATAAAATCAGGATTAATAAAAACTGTATTAATCGTTCTGTCCTGTACTCCTCGCTTAATATACAATCCACATGTATATAAACACCTATACTTAAGTAAATATATCACCCACACACACACACTTCTTTTATGCTTCTTATATGAAAGAGATGAAAAATATTGAGGCTAAACTAAAGAAAGAAGCGGTGAGAACATAGAATATATCACACACACACTATAACAGACATAAACAGTCAAGTTATCATAACCTTTGAGGTATGACATCAAACCAGGATTAAGGCACACAAAACATACATACACACACATACATACACACACAAAACACACACAGACACACAACATCAAATCAGAGAATGTCTGTCAAAGACGTGATGAAGAAAATATAATTATTAAAATAGAAGAATAATTGTTGCTATAAATAGAAGAAAATAGAAGAAAAAATGTGCTGCTCATACATCCAATTTGCCAGCGTGGAACAACAGAAAACGCAAGGAGACACAGGAAACACTACAGCAGGTGTTAACATTTGTCATTTAAAGAGGTTTGATTCTCTCAGTTGTGAGATGTGACACAGCTGCAGTGTGTTCCTCTGTCATCTCTGCTGCTTATTGTGTCTGAGATTCTGTCCAAAACCCTGAGGGCAGCAGAGCCGAGACGGCTGCGTTACCACAGTCTTCATCTGAGACGCATATTTGGCTGCGAGGAGCGCATGTCAGACACGTGTGTTTGAGTTCTGTACGTGAGAGCAGAGCGCTTAAGATTTAACTAAAGTATTTCATAAGCTGTATTGAAACCTCCTGAACAAAGAGATATGAATTAAAAACGGAGCAGATGTTTATCATTTAACAGCCAATGAAGACCCAGCGGAGGGGCGACAATGAAACACTGGCATGTTTAAAAGTCATGATAAACCCCTTCATTTACACAACATCTCATTCCTAAATGTTGGACTCACACACTCCATTTGGCAGCTTCATTTCTCACCATTTCCAAAATGACAGAGCCCCCATCCTTCCTCCCCTCTTCATTTTTCCCTCCATCACACACACGGCCCTCACTGAAAATTAGCCTCATTTAGCACATGGCTAATGGCCCCAGTGCCCTGCAGCTAATGGCACCAGGTTTTTTCTACATTTATGACCAGTAATGAAGTCTCTGTTGTTTCAAAGCAAATTTGCAAACTAAAAGCACTAATTTTTAACAATTAATTCCATTTCACTCCTCCAACGTGGCTTTTATTTACTGTACAAACAGAGCAAACCCTGGGAATCACAGAGAATCATGAGTATTTAACAAAGCATTTGCATCCTAAATAACTTAATTTCAATCTTTAAAATACACCTCAGCCTTCAATAGAACATGATCATATTTTGCTACATACAGGATTCATGAAATATTACCTAAATCTTTAACCGTTTGTCTTATATTCAAACATATTGTGGTGTGGAGAAACTCCCCGGGAGTAATCTGAGGGTAAAAGCTCTTATGACACAACTGCCCACGCGAGGGCATCATGCTAATATCTCTGAGTCCCTTCATATCATATGCTGTTTAAATCCACGTCAAAACAGAAAATTATTCTGAATTTATTCTGTAACAGCAAATGTTTTAAATGCATTTATTTTAGTTATGCTTCAGTTAGTTAATGTGTGTCTGTACATAAAACCACTGTCAGATAAACAAACCAGAACAAACTGAGTATGAAGTCAAAACATGATACATAATATTCCTTCCATGCACCATAAATCTAAACCACTAAACCTTTTTATTAAGTTTCTGAGCTGGATTGTTAATTCTTCAGCTTTTGGATTAAACCTGATCTTGGCGTTTAACTAACTAAAGTAACATCTGCTTATTTACATATTCAAAGAAGCTCATTAAGAAACCAACAAACATTCTTTCAGTGAAGCCAACGTGCGTTTTACTGGCAGCGTTTTAAACGCTATTCCTGGAAATCACTCAGAAGATTCACTAGCAGGTAATTACCTTAATTTCCTTCTCATTTCTTCAAGATCTCAGACCGAAAGTTTCTGTGCATTTGGAAATGAAGGGCGTTATGTTTCGTGACTGACTCACAGAGACGTGACAGACAGACCACTGAACCACAGCAGTAACACATTAGAGCCCAGGGTACCACAACATCCACACTGCAGAACAACACATAACTAGCAGGACTAGAGAGACATGGGTAGTTAGTTAATACGGTTATCATCATAACTAGAATCAGTGGCATACGGCAAAACCATCACCTGCACTGAATATAAAACACACACTGAGAAAAGAGGGTTGATTCACTCCATTAATTTCTGCTTCTCCCTCCTCCTCTCGTTTTCTGTGTTTCTAGCTCTGATACGGATTCATTTCTCTGCTTTCTAAACACACAGTTCACACAAAACGGGAAATGCGTCACGTTTACTCACTCTCATCCATCAAAATCCGTTTGTTTTGTGTTCCACAGAGGAAAACCCATTTCTACAGGTTGTCTTTTAAACACATTAATGATTGACAAACAAACCTCACCACGTATATCAATGTAAGGCCACTGTATGCATTACAACTGCCACAACAAATGTTACCGGTGACCTGAATGTTCTCGCCTGTCTGAAACAAACACTGTCCCTCCTCACTGGCCAACATCAGCACCACACCAGCCTCTGTGGGCAAACATCTCACCCCAGAGCCACAGACAGAGATGTTGGCTCTGCTGCCATCACGTGGTCACATGTGAGAACTGCAACCTGTTGCTTCAAGAGTGTCAAGGTGAGACTTCAGGTTCATTAATGGTCACATTGATGTAGATCTAAAATACATTCAAGCTAAAATTACCTCTGTAACTGCCTACAGTGATTTCTGCTCAATTATAATCACCATAAACGCTCAAATGAAATGTAATTAAACTCATAATGATTACTGTCATTTTGCTGTGTGATATAACATCAGTTTCCTATGGTTGAGCCTGTTATTATTAAAACTCACACAATCAAGGTAATCGCTTCCTCCAATCATGCTTATATAAAGAACTATATTTGTATGAAACACATTGGCAATAAACACCATTATAAAATTGCTTTGAGATTTTGTATAAAATTGAAGTTTAAACGAAACTTCCCAGTTTACCAGGTCATGGACAGACTGAACCCATTAACATATTAATAATCCCCCCTCGGCTGTAGGTTTCAGATAAAGTAGCTTTAAAACTATAAATATAAATAATGGAATAATATGCAAATGAAAATAATGCAAACGCGACGCGGTGACGTCATGAATATGTTAATTGACGCAAAAAGTCACCGACGCACCGACTCTCTCGAAAATACAACAGTTTGCAATGGACAAAAGCAGGTTTACAGTCACGAAACTTTTTAAAGTCGTTGTGGTTCATGCAGGAATGAACGAGTGTTTGGTTGCTAACATCTGAGCAGATCATTCAACGCCACCATCGCACAGCAAACACACGTGAATCAATGACAAGCTGGCATTGGTGGCACATCATCCATCTGCGGTGTTTGTGAAGTTAACAGGTTTCTGTGTGTGAACAGATTTACCAGCGATGAGTTTCTCCATGCAGAACATACGACCCTTCTGAGACGTGCACGTGGACTGCTGGGGAAGTGCATTGCGCATGCGCGCTTTTGTGCCCTTGTGTTACCTGTAAATGTTTTAAAACATTAATAAATCTATTGTGGTCTGTGATAATCAAACACTTGTTCAGTTAATTTGATGCCATAGTTTATATTGCATGGATAAAATCTTTAATTTTGCATGGATTCCGTTTGCTGTGAGTTTGTCTTATGTTTTATGTTTCTGACCTTTAGAAAAAGATGGTAAACAAACAAAAGTATGACTATAATGAGACTCGGTCAGTCATCAGCCTCCTGCTGGCCTTTTGCTGTTGAGAAAATCATTGTGTCAATATCAGAAACACAGGCTGACAGAGCGTTCGGCTTTATTACAGCTTAAATCAAACACGCATTCAGAGAAAATAAACTCAGATCAATACTGAAGCGCTGGATGAGATCTGACCCTCTCTATAACAACACACCTCTGGGGATTACAGGACTCAAAACTCATCTCTTTAAAAGAGTTTTACTTGATTTCTTAAAGGTCAAATATGCCATTTGTTCTAAGAAAACTTTATCACGGATAACTGTGTAATGCTAACAAAAGGTAAGCCGTTTATAAGTTGAATTTCCCTGAAAAGTGTATTTTTGTTCCTAAAACAGCTGTCTGAGCCCTTTGTGACGTCATGCGCTCACACTTATAAACATCACAGAAGCTTTCAGCATCATTTTGAGTCCACCTCCACAGCTACATTAAACTTTATTAGTCAAATGACTGCAAAAAGCTAAAAGGAAATAATGTTCAGAGATGTTTGTTGTTGTGTTTTTATCTTTGATCGGGAGTGAGAAATGTCTGAACTCTGCCTGTCAATCAAACGCAGAATCCGCAACAAAGATCTCAGAATACTCCCTGTGTTAACAAGTCATTTTCTGAGCAAAGCAAGTGAGATTATTGTTTATGTCAGACTGCTTTGTCCCTCACAGTTCAACATCGCGGTTGAAAAGGTGATGCCTGTCTCCATGGCGACAGGAAGGAGGCCGTCAGCCGTGACGTAGGTATTAATTTAGCGTGACACGTGTGGAGACCTGAACTCACCAAAGACATCCTTTAATCTCACAGACAGGCTCAAATGGACGCAACCACGTCTTATCTCAGACTCGTCTTTGCAGGAATGTTTGAAATGCGCAGCGTTATTCAAATACTAATGTATTCATTTAGCCTGTAATGCAGCCAGTGGCTTTTATCTGTCAGAATGCAGGAGACATTGTGAATGAGTGTTGTGCTGCATATTCTATGTGGCATTTTCGTGGGGCATTTTTAAAAGACCACAGGAGCCCTTTAGCGTCTCAGGACTGACTCATATTCCTTCTTTCCTTCTTTGCCTGTTCAGTAATCACTACAAATGGGTCGCCCTAAAAGCCCAAACATGGGTTTATTAGCATTGCATCTCTCTGTCTATCATCTTCTTACATTTATCTTTGGCCTGCTGCAGTTTTTGCAGAAGTATTTTAAGTCATTTATATCAGGCCTTTGCTGACAAGTCAGCTGTGGTCTTAGGGGGTGGAGCCTCTGTGATGGACATTTGTGCTG
>JBAJNP010008229.1:0-20706 GCA_036877545.1 Yasuhikotakia modesta | reverse complement strand
GGTTTTTGTTAAGTTTGCCACTTTGTGTTCCCTGGGATTCGGACTCATGTTCTTGGCATTGCTAGCACCAGGCTAGTAATTGGACTACAAGATGTACAATTTATATAGTTTAATAAGGAACATACAGAAAGAATGACTACAGTATCTGAGCTCAAAAAGCATTTAATAAGCGATTCAGACAGAGGCAGAAAAGATGGTCATTATTTCAAAGCAGTCCGTGCTGTTGGGAAAATGTATTAGAAGGGCTTTCACACTTATATTTGTCTCTCTGAATAGAGTGGAGACAATGATTTGAGAATAATAATCTAGACACTGAACAGAAGCAAACCTAGAGACGAGAACAGAACAAAGCAACAGCATTCATTTTAAATTCCAGCTCAGCACAGCCTATCAGGGGACCACAGAGTAACCTTGTGATAGGTCAATGCTCTTCGGTGCTGAAAACAGAAATAGAAGCGTGTAGAATCCACAGGTTTCTCTTGAATTTTATCTGAATGAACAAATCAACAGCATAACTGCAACCATCAATCAAACTGGGACTGCAATCTTTTTTAAATGACAACTTTTTTGTGTAATTAGGAGACAGAGAGCCCTTGAGAAAAGCTTTCTTTTTCTTTTGCTGCGCGCGGTCTCATGCACACATGCACCCGTTGTGTTCACACAGCATTGGCAATTCAGCTGCATGAATGCATGAGGTTTCAAATCACATCTGCGTCAATATATTCAAGAAACATATTTTGTGGCCTCAACAAATTCTCAGACGATTGAGCCAAGAAACTAAACAATGCAAATCTGCTTGAGTGAAAGTTAAGATACATCAAATCACTCGTAGCTGATGGACCAAACAATTCTGTGGGAGTGGCTTGGAGATATTATTGGCTATTTAAATCATAATATTACAACGCATTACAAAACATTTATTAATGGCGTCAACAGACATGGGTGTTATGAATAAAGAACGTTTCTACAGGAAAGAGGAATCGCATATGAGGTCTCAATTTCTCTCCTAGACGGCAATGAAATGAAGTCTTCAGATCTTTTCTGTAGAATAATCCTAATAATCTCACAAAACTCCTGTTGAGTTTAGAACAGTCCTCAATAAAATCACATGCTGTGCTGAGATTTGCCAAAATGTCTACGTCTTCAAACAAAAATCAAAAGTTGCAATCTCTCAAACATTATCATCAAAGCTACCAAGAGTAGATTTTATAAGCTGTGCTATCCACAAACCCCACAGCTCTATTAACATATATTTGTTTGTATTTTAATTAATAAAAAAACATGCAGATGCATTTAAAATGAAGTTAATACTTAATGCAGAGGTGTTTAAAATGTGGAAGATTTATAGGGTTATCAACAAAATCTCAAATTCATGATAGAATATCAGAGCAATTAGTGAACACAAAAAAAAACACCAAATGGGTTTTAAAGCTTTACTCAGTAATTCATCTGCATAAGGCAACATGCAAGTCTGTTGTGGTCTATATATAGAATGGCAGTGAGCCATTAATACAGGCTGATCAGGTCAGAGAGTCGCAGTGTCTGATCGGTGACACAGGGAGACCTGAGCTGCTCTCCTAACCACACCAATCAGAAACCACCATCTGTCGCTCGCCCGTCGCCCACTCACCATCATGACACGGGTGAGAGACCTGTTCACAGAGCACTGCTCTCTCTCTCTCTCTCTCTCTCTCTCTCTCTCTCTCTCTGGGAAAGGGTTTAAACTGTCCAGCATTTTCACCTCAAAGGACCCATTGACCTTAAACACAGTCTCACTCCTATCATACCACTGAAGCAGAACTGTACTGGAACTGATCACTGCAGGACAACGTGAGGTTGGGCTCAATGTATATCAATTTTTAATGCATCAGTGGCTTGAGTGAAGATCACTCAAGTAATAGAGGAGAATAAATGGCTATATTACACGTGACCGTCTTCTCCTGCTGGTCCTTGGCATCCGGAAGATTCCTGCTTTCAGTGATTATTCAGTATCATTTAGCTGATGGATCACAGCCGTTAATACATGGGTCTAGTACAAGGAACATTTAGGTTCAAACCTACAACCTTGCAGTTAAAAACACATATTTTTACCACTTCACCACAGCACCCCTTTTACCTTTTAAGGATTAAGAGCATATTATGAAATGCGACTATTACAAAGAGATCACATATTTTCTACTAGTCATAAATCTGCCCAACAGATTTTTGAGCTCACATGATCTATTCTATTCTCTTCAAAACACCATGTTTGCGTTTGCAGGCTTTCAATTTCAGTTATTTCCAGTCCTGTCTTTTGTTGCCGCTGTGGATACCAGCTGAGAGATGTTTGGCCAGAAGACTTTTGCTTTCCAGCTGCAACAATGAGCTTTACAGGTGGCAGAAGGATGTGACAAATGAGATCCCTGACAGGAATGTGTGTGTGGGTCTTGATTTGTGTGAGACAAAGAACAGAAGTGTGCTAGTTGGTGTGTATGTGTCTATGCATGTGTGAAATGAAGAGTGGAAGTTGTGAATGTGCTGACGTGTTTGTGAGATGAACAGGTGAAGTGTGTATGTGTGTGTTTCTGTGTCTGCACGTGTGTGTGTGTCTTCGTGAGATGAAATGAGTAGAACATGTGTGGGTGAAAGTGTGTGTGTGTGTCGTATGTGTTTATGTAATACAAAATCAAACCTCTGTGGACACTGTACACATATACAGCTCACACAACATACCCTATTTCTCTTAATTTAGACCTGTCACCATGGCAACGTCACCTAACCAACTAACAAAGGGCAACATAAGGGAAATTTGTGACGTTATAAAGATGAATTTCAATTTCTTTTTAAATATTGTAACACCATCAGCAAATAATCTGGTTTTAAGAGACACTTTGGGTCTGTCATTAGTAACAATCATCAGATTAATCTGTTAAAGCAAGTGTTTCTCAAGATTCTTTATGGGTTATCATTTATCTGACACTCTTCACAGTTGTACAGTATTAACTCTGCTCAAACGTCTCTCAAACGTGCTAAAATAAATCATATTCAAAAAACTGTGTGATTTTTCTCAGTGCAGTAACACCTAACGTTATTAGCCCTGTACCCAGCTAACAGGTAACCTTGACTAACATTCTCTGAAAGTTCTCAAAAAAGTTCTTGTTATTAACACTGTTACTTAATGGAAACGTTAGGGAAACGTTTTTATAAGGTAAAACTGTTACCTGGGTATTAACAATCATTCAGTCCTGTCAGAACTTTGGAGGTCAGAATGTCACAAACAAAAGGAGATGTTAACTCCTACCAGCCAGTTTATTATGAAACATTTCATGAATGCCATTTTCCCGATTGTTACAATTCCCTGTTGTAAGTGTATTAACCCTGTCAGGCAGTTAAATCCCTTCATTTTATCTTTCATCACTCACCCTCCAAAATCTGATACTCCTGAGCTTAGCATTAAGACCTTTAAAGCAACACAGAACTATATATTTTATATTGCATAGGACAGGAGCCTATTGCAACACACCTAAATGCTGAAATGATGAAACACAGAACAAAGTAGTTAAAAATCTCATATATCTCGTATACAGAATAAAGCAAACATTTGACCTGCTGTTCTAAGCTAAAAGAATAACAAAACAACATTTAAGTGCAGTACTTAGTTTAAATATTTAAAAGAATATCGGCTTGCGGATGTTGAAGCTAAAAACAGAACTTTCTTAGATCACACTGTTGTAGAACAGTTTGCATCTCTCAGGCATTCGCTATCAAGTGATGACAGCAGGGTGTTAAAGAGTCTACAGAAAATGCAACCACATCAACCTACATCTTCCGGGAGTGTGGAGAAAACCTGACAAAAACTCAGTTTTTTATCTACTCACTGTATGGGATGGAAATTTGCTTTTAAAAACGGAGCGCAGAGTCTCACTAAAGCATCTTTGATTTGTCTCAACATGGGAGAGACAGTCGAGGCATCGCCACTGTATGAATATAAATAATATTCTGAATAAACTGATATTTAAATGCAAGTACATAAGAAATAATGGCTTTACCGAGAACAACTGAGAACATGGCAATCATTAGTTTCATATATACACATATATAGAGAGACACACATCTGCCTGGTATCAGAATTCGGCCACCTTGCTTATAGGGAACATTCTTAAAACGTTGGCTAATGTTTTCTAAAGTTCTCACAAGCAAAGTGCAACTATTATCTCAAACCTAAACCTTCATGTGGTCCATGCCTACATGAAAAAAATTTTATGACTCTGTACTTTTAACAGAGACAGCAACGAAACGACAGAGGCTATATTTCTACAATGTGCTCCTAATTTAAACCATAAGCGATACATGAAGCTCTCGTGCCAGCAGGCATAAACAGGGCTGACCATGTTGATAATGAAGCAGCTTGTGTTGTCCTGAACCATCTGGAGCACATGAGGCAAACTGTGGCAGGGCTGCCCGCCACAATTAACTGCTCCTTCCTCTTGGACTCTGCTTTGTTGCTATCGCTGCCATGGGAGCAGACTGCATCCTGGGTAACGTCCATCCCATTGTCATGACAAAATTTTAATTTGTGCTCACAGACTTAATACCACGGACGCATACCACGGACGTCATATAACCGTGGATGGGGCGCTACGCTAAAGAGATTGCCTCGCTGTAACTGTTACTGCATTGATAAACAGAAAACGGACGCTAGCTCTGGGAAAGCACAGAGTTTACCAGAAAACAGGCCTAAAACAAACAGCCGTTTAGAAACAAGTTCCTTCGGAAAGGACAAAATTCCCAGTTATATCTAGCCTCTATGAGTCAACTTAACTCTCCGTATTTGTGATCCAAATTTTCCAAATGATCCAAATTTTCCATTAACTTTATTATTAACAGCTGAGTATGTTAATTTGAGATATTCCAGTCATGCACCAAAGCAGACGAGAATTAACATATGATAGTGTCAATAAAACATATGACAACATTACTGAATTTAATGAGGCATTAATATAGGCAACTATATATTTCTTTGCATAAACATCACAAACTTAGACGTAGGCTTAGTTTGTTGCCTGATCATTAACTCGCAGTAAGACACACAGACGTCTATACAAAGACCCACAGAACCCTCCTAATAAACTCAGGTCAGAGTTTAATACACACACACACACACACACACACACACGCATGCACACGCACACAGTAAAATATATAAAATTTTATATAAAATTTTCTAAAATATTCCCTGTAGTAAAAATTAATAAAGAACAACAATAAATGTAATTGCAGAATTGTGATTGCATGAAGAACAACATCTGTATTCAGAAACAACTGATCTGCCATTCAACCAACACATGCCACTGAAAACCTAAACTTGCTTATTGGTTATTGGATATTGGTGCCCATTTCAATACATTTTAGGAGACGTCTCTAAACAAAGTTTCCTGAACATTATTAACAACTCATAATCTCAGGAGTTATAAATTACCTCTGAAGGAAATTAAAATTCCTTGACATTCCTTCACAAGCCTACCATGACAAAGGTCCAATCAGCTGCTTCACTTTAATTAAACTCAAAATGAACATGAACTTATTAAAAATTCCTGAAATTCAGCCACACTGGGCAGTAGACAACACCAGAAACTTTCATTACATATCTGACAGGAAAGGTGCATTTGCCACACCCCTGTGGATCTCTTCCCTAATTAAACCTCAGCTACTGTCACTGTGTCCCGTGTGGGAAAGGGGCATTTTTAAAATGCTGAATGTATTTACACGGTACAAGTACAGGGGCATCCAATAGAATTGACAATTGACTCATCTCTAAATAGGATCGCTGTGCTACAAAACAAATAGCTCAGGTCTAGTTAACATTTGCTGAAGGTTGCGGCTGAACATTATGATCTGAAGGGTTATAATCGGGTCTGTTTTGGGAATGAAGTCTAATCAAACTCTATCTGTCATTTCAAATGCAAATATTAGATTATTTGTATCAACTACATGGTGATAGCATGCCAAACTTTCACAACTTCAGACTTAAGTGTCCAAACACTTCTTGGGCCCATTGTGGGTGTTTCCAGAAAAGAACAGAACCTTCACAAAAAATGAAAAATTGTTTTTCTGATGATCTGGTGTTATTCAGAAATATCCACGCGCCACATTCGTAGCAATTATAGCTATAGTAATTATACAGACTATAATTATAGTGGGTCATAGCTGAAACATCACTGACCAAGGCAAACATTCAGCAGTTAATTTTCAGCTGAAGAGCTTTGCGTGTCTGTTCTCCTTTTTGACAGAATTTCTGCATCAACCACTTATTTTGCATCTCATCAACATCTCATTCTCTGCATATTTGTCTCAATATGAAAAGTCTGGCAGTCAAAGGGCAAATGGCTGGGTTCATGTAGAGTAAACCAAAAGACAACAAGCTGAGTTTAAGAGTCTCATGCCAACGAGTCGTCCAATAATATCAGGAGCTTAAAACACCATCTGCATTTTAATGTGGATGTATTTCTTTTTAAACCGCGAAGCACAGACACTCTCTGATTACTCTAACTAACTAAATTTATCTTTATAAACTCCATATGAAGACCAGCATGCACATCAGAACGTGACATTAAAGCTTTTCACTTAACATCAGAGCAGAAACCTTTAAGGTTAATAGTGAAAATAAACATGATGAATTAACAAATAACAGAAGCCATTCATACTGATAGCAGCACAAAGACAACTATAAATGATTCACAGTGCTGTAAGTAATAATACAGTTTTTAAAGGCCATATCAACATTTTTATTAGTTATTAGAAGTTGCTTCAAGTAAACAGAACTGTTAAGCACCACTCAGGACTCAATTATGAAGGACGGCCACATTGTGTCTTCATTTTAGCTGTTTCCTTACAGGGGTCACCACAGCCAATCATCTGCCTCCATCTAACCCTATCCTCTGCACTGTCTCCTCCCACACCAACTAACTTCACGTCCTCTCTCACTACATCCACAAATCTCCTCTCTGGTCTTCCTCTAGACCTCCTGTCTGGCAATTCCAACCTCAGCATCCGTCTACCTATTTATTCACGATCTCTCCTCTCAACACGTCCAAACCACCTCAGTCTGTTCTCTCTCATTTATCTCCCAAACATCAAACCTACCAAACCAAACATAACCTACTACTGCATGTTAGAAATATAATTTAAAAAGGTTTTACAAAGATAACAATGCATTTTCTGACACTTATATAATATTATTTTTTAGAATTTTTTAGAGACCAATGAAACTGCAAGGCAGAAAAAATACTTATTGTTTCAATGATATTGTTTAGGCTTTTGTTTGGCATATATCTAAGATTTGAGGGAAGCTGATTGAGATGCGACTGTGTTTGCTACACTGGGAGGAAGTGCAACATTTTTTACACTGGAGGTTTGTGGGAGATTTGTAGATTGAAAGATTGACTTTGGAAAAGACAGAAATAGACGAGTGCAGAACTCCTCAGACAGCCCCTCCCAGCCCCATAGCATATCTTGTTAATCATGCTGAGTTCTGCCCTTTGCGGTTTCCAACATTACATACAGCTATAAAATCTTTATGTCCTGAGAGATCTACAACGTTCCCATCGATAAGACCAGAATATAGAAGAAAATCACAGTGAAGAATCTTCAACTATAGCCAGTGAATATGAATGAATGTAGAACATTCGCTTATTTCAGTCTCTGCTTGATACACTGTATATTAGCAATCTGTGTCTTTTAACAACATTCTAAATTAACAAAGATTAACATGACAAAGGCATATTTTAGAACAGATTTTACGCTCCAAAGAACAGTTCACCACAAATGACAATTTGTCTTGTTTACACCCCCACATGTCAATTTAAAACATATGCTATTATTGTTTTCTGTGGAACATACTGTAATATTTTTTGAAAAATCACAACCTTTTTAGTTTTTTATAATGACAGTCTGCCAATCTAAAAACCTTTAACTTTAATTGCGCTTTAAAAAGCAACCACATAAAGTAGTTCATTCAGCTAGCAAAAACATCACCACACAAATATCTTGTAGGTCCTTAAAGGATTTAAAATATAGCATATGGTCATATGGACAAGGGTTGCTGTTTAAAATCTTCCCTTTGTGTTAAACCAGTAAAACTGTTAATTTCTGGGTGACATATTCCTTAAAACATTTTATTTCTGCACATGTACGCTTATGTTTCCTCATCTACAGTTCCCACAGTATCTGCAGATCAGAACAAATATATCATCTGGAAATACCTCAGTGTAACTAATTTCATCTCTATCTGAGCTCATGTTGCCATTGGATTAAGTGCTGCCTGTATAAGGAATGTGTTTACACTAATACTGTGTGCCAGGAGGAATCCATTCATTTAAAAAATAACAAATAGGACTAAGAGTCCTGCAGTCATGTGCTGCAACAGTTTTTTTACATTTGGAGTCTATATACTACAGATGAGAGAATTGCTGCTCCACTAATATACTAGTAATCATATAAAAATATACAGTAAAACAACTGACATATTTCTGTGCATCTTTACCATCTTCTGATGTACTGCATGTTCTTCAGAGTAGAAAGAATGACCTATTGTTTTGCTTGAGGTAATCTTTAGTATATACAGTGTGAAATACTGGTGCCAATGTTGTCACACCACAGGCCATATGTTTGAGATGCTTATAAGATGTTTGTGAAATGTGGGAGATGCTAGTAAGATGTGTGGGAGATGTTTGGGAGATGCTAGTAAGATGTTTGGGAGATTTGGGAAGAATGTTTGTTGAATAAATAGAACCTGCTTTTAAAATTCAGCACTCAGCTCATCTCTCTCAGGTTTTTAATTGAGTGTACATTAATGCTCTCACCCAGACCACCACAACAGTTCACAGCTCAATGTCAGTTCTGCTCATGCAATCAGCCACAGTTGCCTGCTGACAGCGTACTGTCTGTATATACTGACTGGACAAAAAGGAAAACACTTTCTCAATTCATCACCATCAAATACAATTTCTTTTGTATGACAGCAGAGGTCTAATCATAGTGGAAAATGGTTCATTTAGCCGTAAGGACGATAATTTAAATACAAATGGACCTCTGGTGTCTCAGAAGGCAACGCGGAATAAACAAAACGTCACTGTTGATTGTAAAGTAATGGGATGAGATGACAAATGGACATGTACAGCAGGAAACTCTCAACTCTGTCCTCCGTGCAGAATTTAATGGAGGTCAAAAGGCGTGAGGACGCTGGGGAATGGCAGAGGCGATAACAAACACGAGACTGGAATGTAACAACCCGATGGCTCATCCATGTAAGGGCTGAAGGCATCAAGGAATTAAGACAATTATAGTTTAACTTCCCAATTACAAAACTTAATGCACCCTGGATGCGATTCTGATTTAACGCTCCATTTGGTTTCAGAATGCCAGCCCTGCTCGTAATTTGATGAAACCTGACAGTCAATTTAGAAAGCATATTTTGGGAAGTAGTTTTTTTTCGCCCTTCCTCAATTATGACAGAATTCTGCTCGGACTCTGTCAGTTTGCTGAGAGTACAAACAGGTGACTAAAGGGAAAGCTTTAAAAAAATGGATGATAATTCAATCATTCCGACTGTCCTCCTTAGACATACAGACACTTGTTCAAAAAACTATTTTCCATTTAAAAAGTAAAATGGAAGCATATGGATCTGTAATTATGCAAGTAAATACTTTACATAAAACTATTTACTTAATAAAACACAAAAAAAACTATTGCAAAACTCTGCATGTCCAATAAGCCAATTACAGAGAGAGAGAGCGAGTGAGGTATAGAAAGTAAGAGAGAGAGAGAGAGAGAGAGAGAGAGACTGCTCATGCCTAATTAAACCCATATGATAACCTATATGAAGGATGTAAAGAGAGCACAGAGAGTCAGAGCTAAAAGGAAGTGAGAGCCCCAGGGATTATTCTGCAGTAAAAGCAGAGTTGTGTCCCACAGTCAGATTAGCAGTGAGAACATGTACGACAGCCCTCACTGTGCTGAATGCTCATTAATAGATTAGCATCAGTGCTCGGCTCCACAGCCATGTTGCAAATTGTTATTGCTGACTGTAATCAGAAACTGGGTCGCTGGAGCAAAGGCTGACAGAGCAGTGAAGCGCAAATAAGAGGGAAGGTAAATGACCACAGGCTAAAGGTTAAAGGAGAGACTAAAAACTAATCAGGTTATTGTGTGTGTGTGTGTGTGTGTATATATATAAATATATATATATATATATGTGTATGTATATATATATATATATGTATATATATATGTATATATATATGTATATATATATATATTGATTGATAGACAGACAGACAGATAGATAGATTAGAACTTTTTAGCTCCTAAAAACTGTTATTCACTTTTTGATTTTTAAACATTTGCCTACATTAAGCACGCCAATTACTCATAAAATCCAGCTGTTAGCTCACACAAAGGCAGAAAGCCAACAAACAGGCATTCTACTAAAACAACACCGTTACAGTATGAAGTGTTTTAGAGGGAAGAGTATTCCTTTAGCTCAGGAGCTTGGCAAACAGCCAATAAAAACCCAGAACAGAGAGGGTGGGAGAGCATGAGTGACTGGGGGGCTGTTAAGGTTGTAATCCTATTCCACCCTCAGTTAACCGGATACCAGGACAGCTGACCTTTATTTGTTGTAATGGGAACTACAGATACTGCTGGATGAAACAGCATCTTATTGTCTTTAATTCCAGGTTCAGCTAGCCTTCCAACACCCACAATCCACTAGCATCCAAACCCTGCGGTGATAACGCGCGCTAACACCCTCCTCTACTTACCTGGCGTGTTGAGTAGTCGTGACATTCGACATGCGTAGGCTATGTGCTGTTCACAGTGTTCAGCGCTGTTAGTTATAGCTGTGACCTGTTCCATGGAGGCGCTGTAGTTGAGCTGAAGAACGGTTCTCCTCTCCCGACTGGAGCCTGTTACTGCTGTCTTGGCTGGCAGGTTGTTCACCACAGTCGTCCACACCTTGTCCTCTGGAACACGAACACCATAATGTTAATTAACAAGGTGAACTGGCACGATCATTAAAACACTTCTGAGTTGTGCATATATGGACATGAGGATCTGTTCAGGGCATTTCATATGATGCTTATAAAAATCCTCCATTTCCTCTAACCGTAATCTTTCCTGCCCACTTCAATCAATCACAAAATGTTCCTGTTAAGAGGCTGTCAAATTAGCTTAATTTTTTTAATTTGACAGACACTTTCCTTTCAAAATGATTATAGCGCTCCAACATGTCAGTGATGACTACAGTCCCTGTCCTCAAATGATAACATTTTACATGTCTTGACGTTCCTACATACTGTTTAGTTGATTTCTGGGGATCAAAGGAATTTCTGGCACTAAACTGGTGGGATGTTGTTTGGTTGTCTTGGACAAATGGGATGAGGTGTAATTGGTTCTGTGGAAGCAATAGTGTGCTTATATATCTCTAAGGTTGTAAAACTTCTAAGGTTCTCTGAAGCTTGTTGTGTTTTATTAATCAGGTGCATGGAACTGTTCTCTGAGGGAACTCTGATGGTACACCAAAAATAAAGAAGACACTTCACCTGTCATGTTGCAGATGACTTTGAAGGGACCTAATGGTCCACTTCCATCCGGGTCAACCCAGTAGGCATCGGAGGATCTGCCCAAGTGTTTGTAGGCCTCACAGGACTGCTCATAAATAGCTACAGAAAAAAATTATGTACATGCCCACAAAATTACAGGACCAATTCAACACACACATTGTTTGCTTACAGAAATCACAAGATGACAATATCACCACAGTGTGCACAGTGAGCTTCAAGAACTACACCCTAAATTAGCATATCACATTGAATAAAACTATAACCTACAAGTCGTTATGTAATGAAATGCTGAGTGACAGATTCTCCAACTTCTATATTTTAAGTATCAACATGCAGGGCTCAGAATACCGGTACATTTTTTAGCCTGAGGATTTATCAATACAGCTTTTCTTCAGTTTATGAAGAGGCTTCTATGTGTATATCGATGTAAGTGTAACTGCCCCAGTGTGTAACGTTTTACTTCCTGTCTTCAGGGGTAAAGTATCTTTCAACAGTGGCACTGAAGCACGAGTTCACAGAGGAACCATCACAGTTCTCACAAGTGATTCCAAGAGAACAGCCTGTTTTTCTAAGGAATCAATATGTATAAACAACAAAACAGAAAGGAGCGCTGTGGGGATCTAAATAACTTACTGACTGACTGCAGGGAAAAGGTTGTCAGGTAAACACTTCATTTTAATATGTTTATACATTATGTCTTCTATATAGTGAATAGGTTGATTTAAATTCTCTCAACTTCAGAAGTCGTTCACTAATATCTTATTCACAGGTGTCGCACATACAAAATAACAAATAACACATGCAGATACATCAAACATATACTTACATGTGTGGCAGGTGGCTCCAGTGTATCCCGTCCCGTCACATGTGCATGTGAATCTGTCCCAGGTCTGACTGCATCGGCCTCCATGTTCACAGTGGTTTGGCATACATCTGTAAACGCAGTCATTCAAACACATTACAGGGTGTCAGTACAATAGTAAAAATGTGTGACAACCACTCATTTACATTATAAAGGTCTAACTGTAACAGTGATTAAATGTTAGCAAACAATCAAATGAAAAACACAACTAGTATTTATCTCAAGTATAATTCAAATTAATTACAAATTATTTTACAGGCCTAATTTAATCAGTTTTTGGAGGAATATGTAGCTAACCATTTTAGGGTATAACAATAATTACAAAAACAGTAGTTTTTAGTAACACAAAGTGTTATTTTTAATAGAGTTTTAGGAATATTAGGAATTAGGAACTACCTCAGAATAACATTCTTGATATGCATGACAGAAAAATATAAAAGTATAAAAAACTTTTAACATTACTGCAATGTTTTTAAAAATCTGAAAATCTGGACACACACACCACACACACTCACACACCACACACACACACACACACACCACACACACTCACTCACACTCACAACCCAAATTAAGAAAGTTAAAACAATTAATGGCTTCACTGATTTTCTCCTCATCTTAATTAAGGACCGGTCTTCTTCAAAATGCTTTCAATTGGCCAAGGATAAAAACTGATATGTGGTGCAGCAATTTTGTGTGAGCTGTCCATTCCCATAGCTTCTTATACAGTCCTGCCAACTCCATGTCAAATCCATTAACACGGCCAAATATGGTATGAAATAAAATTAGAAAACACTCCCCTTGGAGCTAATACTCATTAGCCCAGTTCCTCATAGGAGGAGCTGTAACGAAGCCACTAACAATGACCTGACGTCTGACAAGTTCTGCTGCAGTGCCATTGTGGTGCATTTTTAGGGTAGTGCTGTCAAATCATAGTTTTTCAATAGGATGACACACCTAAATGAATTGGGTTACCTCATTGGCCATCTGTGTCTGGACCACATATACAGTAAGAAAGTTTATGCTGTTCATTAATCAAACGCCAGCAATAGAACGGTCCCTGGAAATCTGTGTGGTTACTGATGACCCGGTCCAATAATAAAACTTCAGTCAGTGTCAACAGCAGCGAGCCGCTGTGAGATAAGACCTACAATATATTGCCAAAAGTTTGTGGAAACCCAAGTATCAGATTTATATGTGCTTTCCTTTCTGTCAGTCTTCTAAACAGACAGACAAACAGACAGACAGACAGGAAGGCAGGCAGGCAGACAGACAGACAGACAGACAGAGCAATTAATTCCATGTTTCAGTTAATCCCAAAGATGTTAAAAGACTTTTTGGTTGTCCTGTTCTTCCAAGTTCTTCCAACCCAAACTTATTAAACTATTTCTTTATTGACACAAAAAAGTTCAAAGGTTAAAATAAAGTTTGGTAGCACAAAGTTTTAAATTCTCTACCCTGTAGCTGTAAGCCGTGGCACTGAGATTACTCTTCACTGGAATAGTCAAAGCCGTTAATTAAAAGTGGCTGTCAACATTCATTTGACCATGTAATGTATCCTGGTAATAGCTCAGCTCCCGCGAGCCGAGAAAGATTTCAGTATTGTTCCTGACCAGACACAGAGCCGGAGATTGCCGTGCAGTGATCCAGAACAAGCATTTCCTGTGCGTGGTCACTAGGCATACCGAAGATTTCCATCACAATTTCCAGAAGTGAGATAAAGGGTCCACAAGCAAATGTGTGTGTTTGCATTTGCACTCAGGAAATGTCTTACTGAAGGCAGGAGATCCTTAGAACTGTTTTCTTCCCTGCACTGGTTGTTTACACCCCCAGCTGTGCTTTTGTAATGGAAAGTGACAGTTTTCTAATGCAGCTATTATGAGAAGTAAAAGCATGTGGTCTCAAATGCCTCTTTCAGATCAGACTCACTAGCCTTTTAGGTTTCAAGAACATTTCTGAAATGTTTAATCTCAACAAAAAATGTTGAAAACATTATTAGGAAAGTTCTAGGAATGTGTAGTTTTTAAATGGAAATGTTACTGTTGGGTAAAAATTTTTTTTTTATACATTTTAAACATTTCTGTAATGTTTTAAAAAACGTCCCACTAACAACTTAAAAAATAACATTTTTGATATATGATATATAACATTAACAAAACATTCTATCAATGTAACTGCAAGAATGATTTTGATAATTTTGAGAGAACCTTATGAGAACATTAGCCAATGTTATAGCTGGGTAACACCTGTCTCGCCCTCTCGCCCCCACCCCGGCTATTTAGAGTGAGAGAAGCCCCCTGCAACTTCATTAAAACAAATTATGCGTGAAATAGTTAGATGGAACCACAATTTATGTCTGTGAAATACTGTAGGGGTGGTAAAAAACCTGGAGAAGGATCGCAGATGGGATCCAAACTTTAACTAGGAACAAGGTCGTGCGTTTTAGAGTCGGCCCGAAATATTATTTTATACGTCAAACACAATACTGTTCTGTAAAGAAGATTGATAGCATAAAGCACAAACATAAAATCAATGGTGTGGCGAGCTAGCGCCCCCCCTCCGTTTCCTCATAATGAGTTTGCTTCTCACCGCGCCGGCACTGTAGAGATTTGCCAGCGAAGCATCATTAGACTGACAGAAAAAACACACAGAGAGCGTTCAACAGTCTCCTGCCTGCTCTGTTATTACAGAGCGCTGCCTTCCAAGTGCAGGGAGGCGGAGAAAGCCGGTATCTAACCTCATCTAATAAAGGAAAAGATTTTCCTCTGGAGACCTGGAACTAACTGTATTGCAGTACAAACCATCATTTCAAAATCATAAATAAACACAATGACAGAGCAGCGGAGAAAGAAATCTCATCTAAACAGTCATCCACACATCGACTGTCAGGCAGAGGGACGTAAATTCATTGAAAATGAATTGTGGTCGTGTTTAAATCATGTTAAGAACGTATTCAGCCCTGAGCTGTGAGTCTGATAAAACACATTAAAGCACAATTCATCTTTACACACAATTCAAATGAAGCTTAGAATTCTAACTGTAGCTGAAAAAACTCTTATAGAATGTAAACAACAGCTCCTTATGCAAAACTTTATCGTTCTGGTGTCAGTGTTAACAAATGAGCTACAAATATAATTGCATAAATGAGCAAACAACTGAAAACTAAGCAAATAGCCATTTTTATTTTAAAAAATGCTTTCCACCTAAAGGCCATTTGTGTGAATGTCAATGTACAAGCACAACCTTTTAGCTTTAGTTTTAAATGTTTTTTTTGTATATTTGTAGGTTATGGACCAAACTACAGCAAAACACACATCATACCTCTAAACATACCATTTCTTACTGAAGTCTACAGCTGTGTTTTCGTCCACCAGACAATTTAATAACCACGATTATCACACATGATACAGTCTCAGTAAAATAAGCAGCGATATCAAATGTACCCCCAGATGTGTCATGACACTTATTATTCAATGAACAGATGATTCAATTTTACTATTTGAAGGGTCAGGTGGATATCAGATTAATATAAAGCTAATCTGATTAGCCGTGATTAAAAGGGAACTGATTGACCCTTCATTTTCTGTAATTTGCTAGCAAATGACTGTTTTCTTGTACAATGGATGAGCACATTAGCCCTCACATCTGCTTGAAAATCCTGCTGTCTGAGAAAGAATCATTATTTTGTGAAAACGCTAAATTGTCTATGAAACATCAGCTATGCTTTCCAGCTCACAGGGATGGTTGTGGAACATTGGTTAACATTCTCTCAAGTTTGAAAACATTTTTACAAGACGTTTTAGAACTTGTTATTCTTAGGTAGTTAGTGGAACGTTTTAAAAATGTTACAGAATAAAAAAAAATGTTTTTACATAATGTTCCATGAAAAAGCAGTAAGATAAATAGAATTGACATACTGGACATTCCTACGTAGAACTTACTAAAAAATGTTTTTATAACCTTATAAAAATGTTAGGGAAACATTATTAAAATCCAAATATTATTAACTGAGTTTCCAATACAAATGATAAACTAGAAATGCAAAATATGGATTTGTTGTTTTATATGAAACAAATCAATTCCATGACTCTTTATAAGTAAATCAATATTGTATTTTATCCCATAAAGTAACTCTCATGTTAACTGATACTGTTGCATGCACTGCATTCATTCATCTGCATGCCAACAAAGCAAATCTGCCTTTGTTCTACTGTAACTACATGATAAACCTCAGACAGCAAGAATATGTAAAATCAATCCAAAGATAATAACCAAGAGTTGCTCTCAATAGCAGCATATAAAAACAAATAGCGGGCTTTGCATCTTCTTACTAATTAAATTCCTCATTGGAAATTCCTATTTGGAACTCCAGGCATAAAGAATCCAGTGGAAGGTCACATCCAGGGAGCACAAGCGGACTGTGACTGTGATCCTGCCTCCAAGACAGATGCTGCCGGTGAGGATGAATCACAGTCCCAGTCTGCTGTACCTGATAATCACAGTCCCAGTCTGCTGTACCTGATAATCACAGTCCCAGTCTGCTGTACCTGATAATCACAGTCTCAGTCTGCTGTACCTGATAATCACAGTCACAGCCAGTGTGTGTTTAACAACAGCTGGGGAAGAGAGCTGACACTGACCTGTCACTGATGGCACACATGTCCAGGCTGACGTTTTCGAAGGCTCCTGCTCGCCCCTGCTCCACTGCGGTGAGGTCGGCCGGCTGGTCGTCCACCTGAATGAGCTGCATGCAGCCCTGGAACGAGCGCTGGGACGGGGACGCTCTGGTTCTTAAAAAGTAACCTAAATGGACAGACAGAACGCCAAACATGATGTATGAGAACTGAAGGATTGTTGAGGATATTAAGGCACTGTCAAGGCATTTAAATAAGTTTAGCATTGACTTAACATAAATTGTAACATACAAGTGTAACACTGCAATGGATAACTGACAATAAAAATAAGAAACAAAACTTTAAATAAGACATAAATCAAATGATATGACATCCAGTCCTTCTGGAAAATCCTGTTTTTTAAAATCAATTAAAAGCTGACATTTTTGTTTTGTATAAAGTACAATACAGTACTAATAAATACAATAAAAATACAGTATAATAAAATCTATAAACATTCTATAGATTTATATTCAATAGATTTCCATAGATTCCATACTTAGAAATTCTATAGATTTCTATTATTTATATCTATATCTATAAATAAATAAAATATATAATAAAATGCAGTATTTTGCAGTATATTTGCATGCTATTGTTCTACTATATCTAAATATAATTTTTCACTGTTTATGGTAAATAACAAAAAAACAAGCTGTTTTTACGTTAACATTTTTTCCTCATTACCTTTGCAGTGTAACTCTTATACAGGGAAGGTTATCCGGGCTGTTAACTCTGGGATTACAGCTTCATTTTTAGTTATGGGCAACCCTGAGCCTCAGAGACTATTATGCCCCGAAGCAAGACACATATACTGCAGATGAGGTCTGTGTACTGTAAATCGCCTTGGATGAAAAAGGTCACATTAATTCGGTGAGTGTGATCTAATGACATATGTGCGAAGGCAATCTAGTGTCACACAGCAGGTGTTAATGCTGGACATAAGAACCCCTAACTGGGTTAAAACTTATCAAAGTAACCTTATTAACAACGTGATATCTGTGACAGCACGAAAGGTCATGTATGTTCCAAACAACCAGCTATGCTCAAATTAAACTTTGATGCTACTAATAAGAAAAAAATACCTCAAAACACTTCATTATTAGAAGAATTTTTCCTCTGGCACTCGACTGCACTGCACTTTCAGATAGATATGATCCATTATTTACATTTATTCACTTGACAGACACTTTTATCCAAAGCTACTTACAGTGTATACATTTGAACACATAGTACTTGTGTTTCCTGTGAATCGAACCCACAACCTTTGTGTCGCTAACACAATGCTCTACCAGTTAAGCTACAGGCACACAGGAACCATCATAATGATCTTCTCCATCTACTGATTAATCACTGCTGCCAAAATAAATAGAAAATGTACACAATCAAACGCAATGTAAATGTACTGTTGGTTAATTTGTGAGAATGTATTGCAATAACATAAAATATCATAAGAAATGGTTGGACCACGTGGACCATTGACAGTACTCCAAGAAAAACCCTAAAGCCTGGGAGATGTGTCAAACCCATAGGGTTGTTCATGCTTCTTTTAAAGATAAACAAAGCTTTTCTTCCCTTACATGCCGATTGCAGAAAGTTCTCTTGAGATTCACCCCGCAGCCCCCCAACGTTCATCTACAAATTACAGCATCTGGAGAAAACAGCATTTGCTTGGAGCTTCTTTAAAATATAAAATAGAGAAGGAAAGAAACAAAGTTTTCCAAGTTTGCAGAACCATCTGTCTTGTCTGCTTCCTGCACCTGTCCAGGAGTGTATATGCCTGAGCAGTCAACAGAAGAAGATGAAAAAGGGGTGTGGTGGGTGGGCGGTTGGACTGTTGGAAAAATACTGAGGTAAATGTGTCCCAGTGTGGAGTTAAAACTGTGAAAAACAAGAATCTGCTGACAAATTTAGTAAGAGTTGCCATAGCATCTTAATGATTGCCAGGATTTGTGGGTAACTGGGAAGCTGCCGGAGTCATGGCTGATCAACAAGGGACTCATGAAAAGCAGGTTTTTGTCACCAATGCTTGGATGTGACTTACTGGCGACTGTTTTCGTCCCACTCTGGTGTCGTAATTAATTGAGGAGGGTAACTTTCCTGACAAGATAACATTCTAAATTATGGCAAAGAGACTGAAGCGTGCCTCAGTCCATTTCACATCCTGGCTGTGTTGTTTGGTGGTGTGTGCACGAGCGTGTATGCGCTGCTGATAATAATGCAAAGACCGGAAGAACAGAAATATCTGCTGTAAGATGAATGAGTGTTTATATGCCCCAATTACCACTCAGCAAAAGAAATTTGAAGAATTCCAATGAGAAGCCCTGTTCTAAAACTTTTCATAGAAATATCAGGTGCAGATCAACCACTTTTGTTTACTCTGCATTGGAGGTTCATGACACACATCTGAGCCTGTTTCCTCGAATCCACTCAATTACAAAGTCATCAAAACAAAAGCTGACCTCCTACAGGTTGATAGCTATTGTAAACTCCTAGCCTGCTGCAGTGGAACTCTAAGGCCCTTCTATGTTTAATGATGTCTTCTTTATTACAAAATCCAATCTACTTCCATCTCCCATCAGACAGTCATTAATTTGGTGAGGTCTGCTACAAATGTTGAGAACCATCATCTGTAAAATGGAATGTGGCTCCGGGAACAACATCTGAACAGGGAGGAAAGCCCTAAAGTCACTTTTTCAACAACAAAGAGTTATTTTTCCTGTTCAACTGGAAACAGTCCAATAGTTCTGAGAAGCTGTTTGGGAGACACCAAGGAATTTCTTGAGCCAGAATATTCCACACAGGCTTAAATGCTCAAATATGTGCTAAAGCTAATGATGTTTTTGTTCACATGAGCCTGAGACTCTTGGGTTTTTCAGTCAAATGAGGGTTCAAGATCTGTGCAGGCCCCCCTGTCCATATTTTAATGTTACCTCATAATTCATACCTATATAGGGTTATATATATATACACACACACACACATATATGTACATAGACAAAACCTCCTTTAATTTTTTGCATCAAACTAAAGTTGCTCGTATAATATTTACAATGACAAGCAAAACCAGTAAGGGGAAACACAGCCAATATCAAACCAGTATGTCTGACCCTATAATGAGGCTGAGAATCAGTTGTATACCTGAGCAGGCACCAGAGGCTTATCTTGCACAAACACATTACTGTTGTTGCTGTTTACAGTCATTATCTCAAACTGATAAGACTAATAACTAACCTAAAAATGAGCTCACTTTCCAATCTGCACAATGCAAAATGCACATTTTATCTTGAATTTATCAACATATTCCTAGCTTGGGGTGAAACTAGGTCATTTCAGGTGAAAGCTCTGATAAAATGTTACCTACATGGGATGACATGTCATTAAGCAACTAGAAAAACAAACCACATAGTGCCCAGCTAACAATGGGTTGTAAAAATGTTTCTCTAACAATTTCTTTAAGTGACAATTATGTTAAAAACATTAATTTGAAAGTTTTAGAAACATTTAAAGCATCTAGTTCTTTAAACATTGTATTATTGTTGTTTCGTTATAGGAACAAATGTTGCACCCA
>JBAJNP010008228.1:0-20706 GCA_036877545.1 Yasuhikotakia modesta | reverse complement strand
AAAAAAATCTGAAAAAATGTACATTTTGGTAGATAAAAAACTTTTGGTAGATATTTAGAGGACAAAGAAGCACTAATTCCCGTGTAATAGCAATATGCTATTAGAGTCATAATAATGTATTAAAGTTTGGTTTTAAGTATGAGGCCACTTAGGATCCAGCGCTGGAACCGCAAATGACAAACCCAATGGACTTAACGGGCACGCGCAAATAAAGCCCACGTCAAGTGCGCCATTTGTGTCCGAGCTTGTAGTTTGAGGAGGTCGTAGTTATGTGGACACGTGTTCCGTTTCGCCAGACAGCGGGGTCACACCAAGGGCAGCCCCCTACAATGCTCGCCTTGACTGCTTGCGTCTGGCGTTAATGGGGAGGTGTAACACCAGACACCCGAGCGCTGCGCCCGACCACCCCCTCTCCCGGTCACCGACAGACCAGCTGCCTTTACAAGTGCGCGTGTACAGACTCATAAAAAAGTGTGTGTGCGCGTGTGTTCAGGAAGGGGTGGAGAGAAACTCCGCCGGCCTGATCTCTCTCACACCGCTTTTGCGTTCAGCTGGAGGGGTCCGAGAAACCGTGAAAGAACGAGCGCCGGGATAAACAGCGGACGCGTTCGGTTCGGCGTACCGGTGCGGGAACCGGGGAGCATGTCGTAAGAAACAGCATGTCAAGGCTGCGGGCGCGGGCTGTTGGACGCGCTCACACCGGCTGGCTCGCGCACCGGTTACGGTACCCCGCCTGATCCATGCAAAACCTCACCGCACCGGATGGCTCCAACGTCACATGCGGATCCCAACTCCAGCGAATGGAGATCTGTGAGTGTAACACTTGTTCAATGATGTCGGACTTTTTCCGCTGTCGGTTTGATGTCTGCGGTAGTTGAACAGTGAATGCGCTCCTGTTTAATTTCGCCTGCAGTGTCGTCTGGCTGTCTGCTCTTATCAGCCGTGTTACATCCGCACCGTCTGATCTCAGATCCCCGCAATCTGTATTTCAGTGCGTGTATATACTGGGTCAACCCAGCAGACATTGTTTTAACGTTAGCTGGGGTCTCTGCTGTCTTCCGGACTTTATAAACGAAGATCCGCTGGCGGACCGTGTGGGGCTTTGCTCCCGAGCAAACATTTGTTATGTTATTTTTATTGTTATTTGTTATTTGTTATGTTTAATGGCACTGTCCCATATTTTGTGCAACCTTATTTTACATGCATTGTGATTTTTTTTCACAGGACAATGAATGATAAAAAGTATTGTCAATAACAATATGAATGTATAGAAAATTAAAAACACGTCCCTTTACTGTAAATTCATAATACATAGGGGATATCTTTTAAATAGTTAGCATAACATATTAAACAATAAGCATGCATACGTTGTTGGCTACAAAGGCATTTGAGCCTAAAACAATATGTTGAATTGGGATTTGCGTATATATTGATGCAAAATCTGTATTTCTGTATAGGTCAGTCTGTACAAAGCGTCACTGTCTGTGGAGATTTGACCACCGTCTTGTTCGGGTTGTGTTTGGTCTGGTTGGCTTAGGGATAATGGATCTGTGGAACACACAGAGTCTTTCTCTGTTCTCAGAGTGAAAAGTTCATATTCTGTCTGGATCATAAATTATGAAGTTAGTCCAGGGGAAGTCCCACGCAGGAGAAACAGCTTTTCAGTAGCTTGTTGTGCAGAAACTGGAACATATGCTACAGAAAGTGACATCTCTGCTAAACGTGACCACATGGTTTTGAATTATCCATTGAATTTTAGATATCCTGTTTAGAATTGACCACAAGCTCATATGTGAAGAATAGCCTGTGAGGAGACATGGATATGAAGAGTAATATATTAGGCAGAAATAGAAAACAAACAGTTTTTTTTGGAAAAGCAGGCAGGCTCCATGGTGGACCCGGCACATCCGAAACTGTGGCGGGTTAAACAGCCTGGAGGTGCCACCATGAATTATTGATAAAGGCCAGTGTCATGATGCCAGTCTGAGATCTGTTGGCATTACCCCGGATGATCCTGATGCCCGCGCACAAAGCCTGGCTTTATCCGGAGTGACCTCGGCTCGGTTCATCTCACATTCTGAAATTCTCCCCTCTTGGCCATGTAAGATTAGAATAATGGAATCTGCGGTTCTTTATCAGAACAAGTCCTTTTGTCCCCGGGTGTATTCGTAACAGATCTCGCTTAGAGTAAGTCCCAAACCCTGTAACCCAGCTAACAATTTAAGGTTGTAAGAACATTTCTGTATCATTTGCATTGTAACAATAACAAAAACATGAAATGTCCTTGAAACATTCAAATCATCCAATTTTTTAAAGATGCATTAATGTTATTAATGAAAATATTTTTTAATGCTCTAACACTTAAAAACAGTCTGAAAGCAAGAATAATATTTGTATATTTATGTAACATTGAAAAATCTTCCTTTAATGTTACTGCAACAACTTGAATGTGAGAATGTGAACTGAGAACGTTTCCTGTTAGTTGAGAACGTAAGTGCTTTGAACTGCAGCTGGTGTCATATCCAGCCTTAGGGTGTGTGATTCATTAAACAATACGAGTAAACTGTATATCTCTTCTCTAGAGATCTGTACTTTGTTTTTTATAGAGATAAACAGGACCACCCGTGAAGGACGAGGTTTTAATACGACGAGGGTGTGGCTAACATCAACACAGCTTTGAGATATAAAGAACCAGCTTTCGTTCCTTCATCCATCTCTCTCGTTCTCCTCTCACCCAACTTGGTCTTTGAAAATGTCACCAGTGAACTATGTCCCACACTAATGTTCTCCGAGGAACCGTGTGATTCTCACCACTGAAGTTCTTTCTGTAAGTTCATCTCGCGGGCATGGTGAGATGTTTCAGAAAGCGGGGCTTATTTTCCCTCCAACAGATCTTTTAGAAACCGCCTTCATAGCTAAGCGTGTCCCGAGGCGGATTGTTCCGCGTCTTGCACCTTTTTAAACGAAATAAAGAAGAGAAAACTCGTCTGGCGAGGTTTTATAATTGCGGTTGCGGTTGCTGGAGTTTGTGGGCTTTAAAGCGCCACACCTTAGTTGCCCGTTTGCTCATGTCCACCCAGACCATGAAGACCAAAATAAGCGCTGGTTGTATTCGGGCTGTAAACTGAATCCGTATGATACATTATACGTGCTTTTCTTCTCCAGCATCATGTTTTTAATTCTTGTTACTGATGCCGATGACTCCCGCTGGAGATCGGGCTGCGTTGGTGTGTACGTTCGGTTCAGACGGTCTGCGCGGTGTGTTTGGTGGCTGCAGAGCCGGGCTGGATGCCCGCTCCCCCGGTGCCCAGCGGGGTGCCGCTCTGCCCGCTTGTTTTGTGTTTTTCTCTCACGTCTCTGCGTGCCTCTGGCTTTCATTTCGGTGTGCAGACAACCTGTGTGATCGCTGCTTTACAAACTCCCACAGAGGTTATTGTAGCTCGGTAAAACTAATAAAACACTTCTGTTAACTGGAATTAAAAATATTATTTTGAATGCTTAAACTAAGCAAATTAGAAATGGTGCAATAAGCCGAAATAAGTTTAAGTTGATGCAGTAAAATTAGTAAACAAAATACATGAAAGTAAACTGTAAGTGCAATAATATCTTATATTGCAACATTAATCTTTGAAGCGCATAAAATAGTTTCATATGTAACTAAAACTAACATGAAAACTAAAAAAAAAACATTATAAATCTAAAACAATAATGACTAGGTTTGTCAAATTATGTGCAAGACTAGAAACTTAAAAACTTTAATACACAATTATGACAATAAAATGTTAAGCAGATTTGTTTGCCAGAAATAAACAGCCATGTGCAAAGCAAAACTGTTGCATATGCGTCGCATTAAATCATGTGAGTTTTGTTGTGTTGCAGATGAGCAGTACAGTACAGTCTCAACGCTGATCATGTCAAACGCTTGTCATAACATTTTCCCGTTGACTGCGATAGATGCTGACAAACAGAGCCACCCTGTTGTCAGTTTAATCCCTGTATAGGTCCACTGCAGTACAGGCGTAGCCTTTGGTTTTAGTTCGTCTTCAATCTAGCTGGTTAAGACATTGTGGCCTCTGTGATTGTGCTTTTGGTAGCAACAGAACGACAAACAATAATAATACATCAGGATTTGTGTATAATAATATTTGCTGCATGGTGAGTCTGTCTTGTCTTTAATATTGCGCATGAAATGTGATTTTCTATAAACTACTATGATAAACTGCCATATGCATAGTAGGATGAATTAAAAACTCACTGTAAGTCACTTTGGATACAAGCCTTTGCCAACTGGAAATGTAAATAATTGGACTGTTTACATTTTTTTTCCATGTACCTTTATCAGATACGAGACTAAAGACAAATAAAGCTGAGGAACTGGTATATGATCAGACAGGGGTTTGTTTGTTGTGTTGGCGAGTTGGTGGCACACACTGGTTGTGTGCTTAGTGTACACATCAGACAGGGTTTGAGCTCAGGTAAACACACCTGCTCTTGTTACCCAGCACTAGCTTGGCATAATATGGAGGGTGGTCAAAGTGTGTGTGTGTGTGTGTGTGTGTTGTACTGCGTGTTATGTGCAACTAGGTAAATTATTCAGGATTAGTGTGTTTGCATCAAAAAGCATCTAAACAGATCCGGCTACATAGAGAAGACATGCATGAGAGACAACTCTCTCTGTTTCTCTCTCTCTCTCTCTCTCTCGCTTACACACACACCTGCTTCAACCTTGTTGGGTATTGCATGTCATTCTTGCAGTGAAATCTCATTGGTCCAGAGTGTTCCATGTATCTGTATGTAAAATGTCAATAATATTCTGTGATTGTGTCACTTTTGTGTGGATGATGTGATTATGCTTTCAGTGAGAACAGAAACGGGATGCTAAGTGCATTATAACCTCTCTGGTTAGAACACTCTGTGACTGAACACACTGTTATCCAAAGTGACTTACTCCTGAAGTTAGCTTAGCTTAAGTGTCTTGCTCTGGCTCAGGATTTGAACAAATCCACTACACCACTTAGTCTGAGACTAAGGTATGTTTAGGTATGTTCTCAGGTGTGTTTTCTCAGGGTACCTATATGTGAAATGTTGCTCTAAATTGTTTAATGCGTTTAAAGGGCATGAGGAGACAGATGTAAAAGCCACTGTCTTTACACCCTCAACTTCTATTCACGTCCGCAAATCTTTATTCTCTGCCTCTCTCACACCTTTTCCGCTCTGTCTCTCGCCCTCCCTCTTCTTCTCATCTCTCAGCACACACACACACACACACACACACACACACACACACACACACACACTCTTGTTGTCTAGTCTGGCACTCTGCTCTGCTCTGCCTGGTGACAGAATAGCCTGATGCATTTTGATCCTCTCAGAATGCTCACTGTGAAACTCACTGTGTGTCTGGCTAATCTGCAGTCTGTGATACAGTAGTCTTAGCCACAGACGCCCACAGTCTGTTCACTCGCCGTCTCAAAACTAGAAAGACTTTCTCAGTTTAGTAAGAGCTAATCTGATTGGCTGACATTACCCAACTTCCTTGTATATAGGCAGAATGGTAATCTACTGTACTTTGATGTAGCTATGATAACCCCCCGCCCCTTAATGGCTGGTAAAAGTAAAGTGAACTGTGATTGGCTGCTTTGCATGTCAGTCAGATGTCTCTTTCAGTCCAAGTGGGCGGTTCTTGGCCAACTCCAGACCTTTTGTCGCAGTTTTGACTGGTGATATCCAAACCCGCGACCTGTGGCAACACAGTCTCATTCTCTCTCTCTCTTTCTTCCTCTAAACATAATAAATGACATAAGATGTCAGTGTTAAATAGGACAAAGAGCGTGTCAGTAGGCGACCAGAACGGGATGCGGTAACAATCAAAGAACGACTCCTTCAACTGCCACTCAGATGAGGGACAAATTCTCTCTGCGTGTGAGAGAGACGAGAGCCAAGCGGTTCACCCAGAAAGATTCTGTCATCAGCTTGTTCACTTATTGTACAGCTACAGTGCCAACAAATTCTCACACAGCTCAGCTGAATCCGACCCGACTGCGTTGTAAAATCACTTACATCACGCTGTGCTTGACCACATATCTGAAGAGTCTGTCGTCGTTTTTAATGGCTGTCGCTCACTTCTCTGTAGATTTAGCTCAGCTTTAATGCAAACCTATGGGATTTCTATCTCAGTTTACATCCAGTGAATGAAAATCATCAGATAACATTATTAACCTGCTACTTGTCTGTGACTTAAGCAGCAGAATTCGAGGGTGTCGTTTATGTACGTGGCAAAAAAATGTTATGGATTTATTGTGAAGATGTAAAATGTTTGCCTGATACACTTAACTCCTGCGAAACTGTTTAGAGCATGTATTGTGTTTTTCGAAAGACGTACCTTTGTACACACAACAGTGTTTAAGTCTAAACTCCTCAGTGCTCTAATGTTAGCATGATGCCTGCAGTGTCTTAGTATTATATTAGCATTATATTGATTCAGTTCCAGTCTAATTGATTCACGTCTGTAGTTGCATTTGCTGTTGTTGGCACTCTGATCCATCTCTTTAATTCTTATCTGCCCTCCTGTCTGATTGTCACTTCCTTTGTCTGTTTTTTTAGTCCAACCCTTCTGCTTCTCTCTCTCACTCTCTCTCACTCTCTCTCTCTCTCTCTCTCTCTCTCTCTGGTTTCTCCTCTTATGCCCTAAATTAGGAGAGAAGTGTTTGTTTCTTCTGATGTTTGAGTGCCAGTATCCCGTTGTACTGCATTGCAGGAAACGTGTTTATTATGTCTTCATGCCTCTGTCTGTTGCGTTCACTCGACTGTACGAGGTTCCAGAACAGTCTCTCGGCACAGTTGGTGAAGAATTTTTAAGCTCATTTTTGTGCTTTAAAAAGCCCAAGGACCCGTATTTTTACAAAGTGGCCCCTTTGTAGACATGGAAACAGCCGTGTCTTTGCTGAGAGCAGGTCTCAGGTCCAACTCATGTTCAAACTGTTTCAGAAACACGAATCAAGCTGCGATTGACTTCATCTTTTGGTGCCTGTAGTTTGTTGCAGACAAAGACTTAAAGACTTATAGAATATATTTAATATATATTTAATATATATATTTAAATATATATATTTAGAATATATTTAAGTATTTCTAATAGCAGAGTTTAGATACCTTCTCTGTTTAGCTGTATTATACACACACACACTCTCTCAAATGAAGTATGGCACTTTCCCGTCTTGTCTGTCTGCTTGATAGTCTGTACTATATATATTACTCCAGAAAAGCAATGTGTTCTGATACCGTTTCTCACTCAGTGTTAATATAATCTCTTTTTCATCTCTTCTGAACCATTTCATTCCTCTTTTTTCACCTCAAACCGAAGTGTCTCTCTCACCCTTGAGAAAAGTGTGCCACCTTCTGGCCGTAATGAGAACTACACTACATTGATTTTGCGTTTGTGTTTTGTCGTTTCAGCTGAACTGGAGTTTGTGCAGATCGTCATTATAATCGTTGTGATGACTGTGATGGTCGTGGTGGTCGTGTGTCTGCTCAACCACTATAAACTCACCAGCTGGTCCTTCCTGAGTCGGGCGAGTCAGGCACACAGTCCGGATCTCTCTCTGCAGCCGGTAAGAGTCTCAGCGTCACCCGTAATCTCTCACAACCTTCCTGCAACGTTGATTTAACATTTGGTTGAGATGTGGTGGGTATACGCAGCTTGTATGGCTTTCCTTAAACTACAATTCTGTTGAAATTTACACACCTTCACTGTTTGGAAGGAACTACGTGCAAAATCATTTTTGTGTTTCTGTGTTTGTGTCCATCAGTCTGTGTCTCTTGAAACCAAGGGTGAATTCTTATACTTTTATCAGAGAAGATAGCAGTGCTTTTTGATTTAGGAGTGCTTTGTGTACAGCAGGACCTAAAAGTCTCTCAAGTGTGTTTGTTCACTTCTGGAAAGGCCTCCATCGTATCCAAACCAAAATAACTTGCACCCGAATGCTAAGCAGAGGAGAGAACTGTGTGTGGGGGTGTCTCATCTCACCAGAGGGAGGATTTTTAGAGCGACAGCAAACAGACAGCAAGAAATGAAACCTTTATCATTTATTTTAGATGAGCACTTTAAAAGCGGCTAGTGCTTGGGGCAGATGCTGTGATGCGTTGAGCCGAGGTGCTTATTTGGGAAATATGAGTTTGAGTACAGCTTGCAACTTCTGTTTTTAGATTTTCTGTTCTTTCTCTTTATCATTTTCTGTTTTTTGCCAACACTTTCAAAAAACCTCTGAAACTTTGAACAGCCGCTTTGGCAAAACCAGACAGAATATAAATTCTCTCACACTGAATGCATCAAGATATGTTGTGTATTTCTCTTTCAGAAAAGCAGTGTGTTTTGGAGGGCACAATGACAAAGTCCCTCAGAGACCAGGGCATGTTGATTACATTTAGCAGTTACATTTAACTCAGACACGCACAGCGTCCGTGCAAGAGAAGCAGCTATACGACTGAGACTTTTATTTTCATTCATGAGGAAACATGAGCGGGAGGGACGTCTGGAGAATGATGCTGGTGTTGTGGTTTTGTTATATTGTGTTCCTGTAGCTCAACTGGTAGAGCTGGTTAGCAGCACAAAGGTTGTGGGTTCGATCCCAGGGGATACAAATACTGATCAAATGTATACCTTGAGTTCACTGTAAGATAAAAGCATTGGGTAAAAGCGTCTGAATAAATAAATGTTTACGTATTGGCATGAATATATGAGCACACATTAGGATAACAAATAGCTCTGTTTGTTTTTTGTTTTGTTTTCTTGGAGAAAGACAAATGATTTGTTCTTTGATTTGAAATGAGCTTTGTGTTGTTAAATGTCCATATCCGTGTCATTTAAATAGCCGGAAAATATTTTAAATTGTAGTGTATCTTTAAATAAATTAGTAGTTTTTAATTTAATAGAAGTAAAATTGTTTATTATTTTACTTTACTGAAACAAAGTCCTAGTTGAAAAATAATTAAAGCTATATGTGGTATTGTTGTATTTTACCTCATTAGCTGATATATTTAAGTATTTACCTTAAGTGTTGCTATAATATCAATATTGTGACATTATTGTAATAATATTGTGGATACTGCTATTTATGGTCATTGTAACAACTTTGATATGCTAATCCTGTTTTTCAAATCAATGAATATTACATCTGCTTTTTTGTGTGTAGGAAGGATCTTTGTGGTCGTCAGATAATGGGCTAAGACAAGGGGCATCTGAGGTAAGCGGTGTGATGTTGTGTGTGTTTGTGTGTGTGGGACTTGTTATAAACATGTCCTTGTGTAAGTCAGTGAAATCTAAATTCTGTGCCCGTGTGTGTGCAAAAGCACATATATCAGTGACTTCATGTGAGTTCTTGCTCTGTAAATGCAGCTGGTTGAGGGTGGATGCACACGTATTCATTGTTTGTGTCTGGGGAGGGTGGGTGTGTGTGTGTGTGTGTGTGTGTGCTCTCACCGGGCCGCAGCTCTCAGCGCTTCATTAATCTGTCCGACTCCTCTGGCAGCGTCTAGACGGTCGCCTGAGAGGCCAGACACTCATAAATTGCCACTCGTCAGCCTCAATTGGCGAATGTAAACTTGGCCCCTGTTGTAATGAGGCTGATCTTGTTAGCTGACGGATTTCACTAAAATGAATGATGCTTGTCAGCTGTGCATTAATATTCTAGATGGCAGGTTCTTATTTATTTGCTCTTTTCCACGCAGGTGGTGTACGCACCTCAACCCAGGGACCGGTTTACTGCACCCACTTTCATGCAGCATAACCGGTTCCGACGTTTCCAGCCCACCTACCCGTACCTGCAGCATGAGATCGACCTGCCACCCACCATCTCGCTGTCTGACGGAGAGGAGCCGCCGCCCTATCAGGGCCCCTGCACGCTTCAACTGAGAGACCCCGAACAGCAACTGGAGCTCAACAGAGAGTCCGTACGCGCCCCACCCAACCGGACCATCTTCGATAGTGACCTTATTGACATGCACAGTTCAGGGGGCGGAGGCGGGCCATGCCCTCCCAGTAGTAACTCTGGAATCAGTGCTGCCAATTCCACCAACCACGGACGCATGGAACGCCCCCCGCCCACTTACAGTCAGGTAATTGGACAGCACCCGGGCCTAGTACTTTACCTCCACCAGCACAGCAATAACCCGCCTGTCACTGTGCAGACTCTGCCCAGGGGCCGGACAGATCCAGACAGCCCAGAGAGCACAAAAGCACTGAACAGGGACCGACAAAAGGAGGAGCTAGTGTGAAAGGGGCGGAGCAAACACGTAATTGACAGACCACTCCTCACCCACAGAGAGAATGGGTTTTCCCTCATGACAGTCCCATGCACAACAGAGCTTGATGAATCTTAGCCACAAACGCAAAACCGTGTTACAAAACAACAAAGCTTGAGCTTTAATAAAGCAACACTTAATGTTTTTCCTTCAGATCAGCTGCGCTGTCTACAGCCTCCCATTTTCTTTGCTTTGTATTATTTGTGTACAAACCAGAAAAAGTTATTCTAGCACAAAATAAGCATCATTGTTGTTTTTATCGTTTTTATTGTTGTATCTCTCTTAACGCCCCCCTCCTGTCCAAGCCACACGTGTCACGCTAACTGTGTGGCTAATTATTTTGTTTTCAGACCGAGATCTGTGCAGCATGAACAAATGTAAATGCGACAAATGGTGTGAATGCAAATCGTAGTGCCAAGGTTTATATAGGAGGTGTCAAGGGGCATCGACTGTCTTAAACACTTGTTATACATTTAAATCAAAACCCTTCTTGAAATTGCACTATTGGGAGTAACGTGGAAGGGGGGAAGTGAGGGGTGATGCGTGTGTTTACTGTTTATACTGTTTGTTTTCACAAAGATTTGATCGTCCGTTTCAATGCAAGCTCTCTATGAGAGAGAATGATCTAGAAAAAATCTCTGATCCAGCCTAAAATGGCCTTTATCTAAAGAGGCACAGAATACAGAGAGCCTGCTCTAGTCTTACCCACCCTCGCCAGTGACACCTTCAGACACTTCTACCTACTGATCTGAGGTCAGTTGGCTGGAGTCCCAATTGACATTTTGTCTCAACTCAATTGACTAACAGATATAAAAAGTTCTCAGATCTAAGTGTTCTGACATGAGGAGTTTACTGTAGCAGTGTTCCAGTCTGTCCTAAAAACTTTGAATATAATAAAGATTATTTATATTTTTTGGAACTAACATCAAGTTTGAAGGTCACCACTGCATGCCTTTTGCACTTCTGTCTGTAATTAAAAACTGAAAACCCAGACAATTCTTTTAAAGGAACCTATAAAATAATCCAGTACTGTATTGTTGTGGTTTTGGTTTAATTTTGTTTGATTCACATTCAGCTCATTTCTGATTCAGTTTCGCCTCAATTCAACACATTTCAGTGTGACCAAAGGATTTAACAACCCCTGCTACCTTATTACATTGTGTATTATCTGGTCCCCAATGAAAGATATTCAGGTTTTAAATTATGGTCAAGGGCTAATGTGATGAGCATGTCTGAAGTCACTTCTGTTTCTTCTGTTCACACTTCATCACCAATTCAGAGTGAATCCAAATCTAAGTACACACACAGCTTTTCTGTCCATATTCGTTCCTTTTAGTGCCACATAAACATCCAAGATCTTATGAGCGGCTCTCTGCATTCAGTTTTAGCTTGATTACAATCATTTAGGCCCAGATAGATGGCGGTGTTCTGACCCGAGAGCTTTCACATCTGGTCCAGATATGAAGAATCTAGAAGATAGCCCAAAGACTCAAAAGTTAGTGCACACAAACCCTTTAATAAGGAGACTGAAGACTGAGTCCCTGTTTTTAGTCACCACTCAGCCTGTCCAGGACAGATGGACTTGTGAAAGGATCATGGTGATTTTTATACTCTTAAGATTGTTTTTGTTAACGTTTTAAAAGCGACACACTCACCTTTATAAGCTACTTTGTTTGTACTCCGAATGTTAGAATCAACCAATCAGATGTGTCCACATGCTGTTTTTGTTTCAGAGTCTGTGTTGATTGGCTTTCCTCTTGTTTTTCCTCTACTAATAGTGGGGTTATTTTTCATCTGTCCAGACTAAACAAATCACAGCCGATCTAGATTCGGAATTCTAGAACCCCGGAGGCTCTGCTAGACATAAAACTCTAGATTTGCTTGAGTGGCGTTTACATGCCTGTCATGCACAAACAAAACAACTAGCAAAACTTTCCAGTTTTTAGACATTCTCTCAGTTGCAAAGGTCAACCAATGATACGCAGCACAAAATGAGCACAATGTATTCAGACTACATTCAATGTATTCTGAATCCAGTTTATGTTCCCAGCCCCTGAGTTCTCACACTCTACAGTCTTGTCTTCAAACAGCTCACAGAGCTCAGTGTCTCACAAATCGGTTTGCTGCTCTGACCGTTGTTGCTGCTTGCCTCATCAACTGCATTTTTTTCACCTTCGCTTCCTTCTGCTTCATTTTTGTTTGTCCTGCTTTCCACTGTTTTCTGTTGTCCGAGGAGTTTGCATGTTACTGGCGAGTCGAATCGGTGCCTATCGATTATGTTGTTTTCGAGCGACGTAGGAACACACTTGCACTCTACACTCAAGTTTCCACCTTAGTTGTGCCTCACTCCCAATGGTGCTTTTTTTCAGTGTGACGTTTTTTAATCCTGTTTTGTTTGTAAGGTGCTGTAAATAATGTTAGTCTGTATGCACATATCCTACCCAATGGGTAGACACCACAGAAAAAGACATTGTTGATAAAGTAACAGTTTATAATTGATATAAAGATTTTGACACAGTGGTGAGATTTGTACATGCCTACAGTTTGAAACAGGTTTCGTTTTTGGAAATTTGCTATGAGAGAGATGCTTGTGAAAATGTTAAACTACAGAATTGTTCTTTTTTTAACACCCCGCTACAGAAGAAACGGATGTTATAGGTCAACCAACAACAAGGATTTGTGATTAAATTGCTTTAAAGTGCCCCAAACACGACACACCCACAAATGCAGTAGTTTGTTAAGTACGTTTACAAGTAAGATATAAATTGGAATCCACAGATTATGGAAACTGAATTTCTAATTCTCGATCAATGCCAGACTCCAACTCACAGACAAAAACACTGAGGGCTTGTGATAAGACAGTTTTGTGTAAACCAGTCTGGATTTAGTCAATGTTTAAAATGTTTATTTGAATCCCTGCGGATACATGGTTTACTCACGCCACCCTGTGTTGTGCTTCCTGTCTTTGCAAAGTTTAATAATGAACCAAATAAGAGATGTAGTTTTAACATTCTTATTTTTGTTATATATTTCTGACATTCTTGTGTATGTGATGTATAGGAGCAACAAAAAAGATTTTAATTGCAGATATTTATGCGCTCCACTGTACAGTAGCTTGTATTCGCATGTCTATAGTTATATACCTGAAAATAATGTACATAGCAAATGCCATTTTGACTACAAGAAACAGACTAACAGCAGTTGTGACATTTTGAGCGCTGTACAATGTAGGATGCTTTCAGAGCTTCAAAAACAGCTTTTTTTAAAAAGTAATTTAAGTAATTTACTCTGATGCTTATCGAGTATCTGTGAAAAGCCTTTGAGGATCGTTCAGAGCAAAAGCGACACAATATCACAGACCATTTACCGCTTCAGTTTATCTGAGTATTTCCTGGCTAATGTTACTTTTGTACGTTCATGTGTGTGGATGTTTCTATACAAGCACATGTACATAGACACACTTATGGGCCGTGTGTATCCTTTATATAAGCCATTGTGACGTAACAGGTTTTGATGCAAAGATCTGTTACTGCAATGTGTTTATTTTTGTTTGTTTTTCTTTTAGAAAAAATGTTGCTTCAATCACTGTTATGGTCGAACATTTATGCTTGTACTTCTGCTGTTGTCCAACTGCAGTTAAACTAATAAACTAAAAATGTACCTGTTTCTGTCTTATGGTAAAGATGTGTTCGGGTTTAAACACAAACAAGACCAGATTAATGCTTTTAATACTCGTTTAATGAATGCTGATATGTACTTTCACAAATCAGATTGATAATAAAATAGCAGCTTTAGCAAGGAAGTTATTTTGAAACGTTATTGTTAATTCTGCAGGTTAACTGCAAGTAATCTGGTTCATTTTCTGTACTCAACCAGTGCAATACAAGACATTGTAACAGAGCCAAACAGACACCAACACAAATTAAAATGTCATGCAGAAATTGATATTTATCAATTGGCTGTCGATTTTCAATCAGATATTAAAAATACATTCACACAGTCCTGATTTTGATATATTATTACTGCAGTGTTTCAAGTTTGAGTCCTTATTCATTAAACGCCAAGCAGAATTTCTGCACAAAGAAGTTTTAGCATTAAAGGTATGGTTCACCCAAAAATGAAAGGTTTATCTTGTCATTCCAAACATTTATTATTTCTATTTGCTCCTGAGAAACACAAAAGATATTTTGTATAAGTACATTAGTACCAAGACAACAGTGGCACCTATTGACTTTCATTGTATGAAAACCACAGACATTTCTTTTGTGTTTCACAGAAGGAAAAATTATACAGGTTTGGAATGGCATGAGGGTTAAAATGTTTCATTTTCAGGTAAACGGTCACTATTTGCGAGTGACGTTACATTATTTAGAAATATTTAGCAAATATTTAGAACAGAAACGTGTTTGTTTTCATGAATAGGGACCAACATTTTTTTGTGCATAAACATGCAGTATCTTACTAAACCAACAGACTCACAACTCCAATACAAAAACACACAAAAATAATGTGACAGTTACAGAGATGTGAAGTCTTGTGTAAAACATTCCACTGTATTTTACTGTAGGTTACAGTAATGCTTCTCTTGAACCTTGTAATACACCTACTCAGCTTTCTTACGGAAAGACATTTTGTCTTTCGTCTCCTGTAATCTTTCGGAAAATTTGTCTTTAGTCTCAGAGAAGCGCTCTTTGGTCTCCCCCATGCGTTCTGACAGCAGTTCTTTGGTTTCTTCCATTTTCTCTGAAAACCTCTCTTTCGTCTCCTCCAATCTTCCAGTCAGTCGTTCCCTGGTCTCCTCCATCTTGTCCTGCAGGTACTCTTTAACAGGCGGAGGGGTGGAGAGGTATCCATGTTTGCGGAGGTACTGGACCGAGAGGGACGTGCTGCCCAGTGTGACGGTGTATCGAGCGGGTGTAGCGAGCTGTGATCATAAACAACATTGTTTTTAATAACATTTATAATTACAGTACAGAGTTCAAATGTAATGAAAACGATTATAATTGTTGTTATGTTGGTTTTATGTCCTGATAGCCTGATTGGTAAGTTTAATAAGTTTAAAAGGTGCAGGACTATAAAACATTTGTTTAATCACTACATTCAGTCCAAATGCAATGATAGCATGTCATATTTGTGTTGCTAATAACTATGTGTGCATTCATGCATTTTGAAGGAGGGGCGTCTTTTACCACCCTAAGATATACCTTATACATGGCGTAGGCTGTGAGGGCATTGCCACCCTGTGAGTCTCGCAAAACTCCCACCATCCAATCTGGCAAACCGATAAACTCCAGAAAGGGGACAAGATTCACCCCCCTGCAGAATTAAAAACACAGAATTAAAAACCATTTATCTTGACAAGAGAGGTTAGAGAATTTTGGCTCTAGAAAAGCAGGTGGTTTTCAGATGAAGCCACTAAAGTTTGTCTGACCCGCTGAAGATCAGACAGACTTTATCTGGTGTAACTCAAGCTCTCTGGCAGCTTTAACTCAAAGGCAACACCCTTAATCTGATCTATCTGATCTCTGAAGCAAAAATCACTTCAGCTCATTTATTTCAGTGAATTTTTAGTTTATTGCGTACCAAAGCTTGAGTTAAATGAATGACAATGTCTACATGAAAAGAGTTGGCAAACAAATACAGTAAAGCTCTTTTAATTCCTCTTTAGATTGTGGAGTGTGGCCTTCAAGTCTCCGAGTTTATGCAAAGTTTAGGTGACTGAAGATTTAAACTGTAAATAATGCTAAAAGCTTTGAAATAAGATACTGATGTTAACCTCAAAATAGGTAAAATATCAGGTTTAATTATACACTGGCCTAAATAGTGAAAAAGTTTATTTGTGTTGTAAATCTAGAATGTTGATTCAGAAAGCTAACTGGATTAGCACGTCCCATTAAGTCAGGGGTGTTTAACTGCAGAGTTTAGTTCAAACCTTGTTCCTAAACACACAAACTAGTTGTTTTCAACTGAGCCTGAGGAAATTGATGAGTTGGACCAGGTGTGTATTTAGGGTTGGAGCTAAACTCTGCAGGTCTCTGGCCCTCCAGGAACTAAGTTTGACATGCCTGCGTTAGGTAAAAGGCTACGTAAGGTGTTGCTGTACTTCATTAGCACATGATGCTAGAAAGGCCACATAAAAGCTCATGTCACTTACTTCATAGCAGCATAATAGAAGCTCCCAAACCACACTGTGGATGTGACGATGTGTACAGGCACCATCACTTTTCCATACTGTTTAAACGTCTTTTTGAATCTCTGGAAGAGCCCAATAGATTTGTCCTGTAGAGGGTCCACATCGCCTTTACTCTGAGGGGCAGCCTCTGATCCAGACGCCGCATCAGTTTTATAAAGACCCTCGGGTCCTGCTAGACTCTGCGGAGGGCTCAATGGCGGTTCTTCCTCGGCGGCTGTTTTGTGGCCTTCCTTTGCCCTGATGCCGCTAGTGGAGCTAAAGCAGCGTGAGATCCGAAGGCTTCTATGAAGATCACTTGTACCCCAGGCGTGGCACAGGTACGCAGAACGTAGCAGGACCACCCGCCATGGCTCAACTGGAGACCACATCCTCTGCATCGCCTCCCCCACCTGCAGAGCGCCACCTACAAAAACTGGACAAAAGAACAAGGTTCAAAACATTTGATTTATTAAACATTTGTGTCAATGAAACAACTGTATCCAAAATCCACAGTTAGTTAAAGCTGCAATCTGTAACTTCTTTTGGTTACAAAACCCACAAAAATCACTCACTGGGCAAGTAACAGATCAGGGTAAAACGTCTTGCCTATAATAATGATAATTTATAATGATAATTTCAGCTGTCAAATCCCATATACTGTAAAATGTCTATTTGGCTTCATTTGATTTCAATGCACATAAAGTAACCTGCAGTATTATATTAAACAGATCACATTTCTGGATTGCATTTTAGTTTGGACATACTTTCCATATTTATATTTCTAATGGTATTGAAAGCATGTCTGGGTGTATAAGTTGCGTCAGCTGTGTACGTAGTTTCTGGGCAATTTTGTTATATAATACGTAGTTTACGAGCTGTTGTTTTTAGTAAACTAACATTGTCAGATCATAACTTTGAACGCTAGGATCGGTTTCTACGGCTGACATTGAGCAGCAGAGCAACTTCAGTTCAAGTCAAGCATGGCCCCGATTTAAACTTCAGACAACTAATATTACTTTGACACTGTTACAGGACGGAAGTGAGATTACAGATATAAAGAAACCGTATCAGCTGAGCTCATGTGTTAAAAACAGAGAGGGAACACTTACCTTCACCTCCTGAAGGTCTTGTCCTCGCAGCGCCTCATGCTTTACCAGATTCACGTCGGGCACATTTTCCAGTGACATCCGCGTGGACCTTTGCTGCGCGGTGCATTATGGGAAGTGTAGTCATTTAAGTGCGTCGTCACAACGTAACCCCCCTTTTGTTAAAATAGTTTTGTCCCTACTGTTCTCCTAATATCTCACTGTGTGTGTGATACTTATATGGTTTAATCAATACTTATAGCTATATTATTTGATAAGGTATTTGATGTATTTGAGGCATTTCTATACATGGATGTACACTTACATGTTTATTCTCTGCTATTGTTGCTTAAAGCAATAACAACAAACCAGTATTTCTTATTTAACCACTTGACTACGTGTCAGTTATCTGTGGTCTAAAACTGCAGTTACTATCCACTAGATAGAGGTGAAATTGGGAAACCGGAGGGTCATAGTTTTTCATAAACTATTTCATTTTAAAGTAATAAATGACTGCAGAAAGAAATTATACTATTTCTAGGCTTTTGTCATAATTGTTCTGTTAGATATTTTTTTTCTGGCAATTATACGTGACAGAAGAATATTTAATGTGGCCATTGTAGTTTTTTAATATTTTAGCAATTCATTATTGCATTAGTCGCTTTCTTCTATGAAGTCTTCTATGAGTCTCAAGGTGTCGAGTCTCTGTTTTTGTGCTTATCCAGCGCTTGGCCACATTCTTACACTTATTAGTGGGTTTCTTTTGACTCTTTTCCCGTCTGTGTCGCTCTCACTCTCTCTTTCCTGTCCTCTGTGCATGGAAAATGGGTTAAAAGCAGGTTATTTCTTATAATCCAGGTAAAGTTTAGTATTTCATAATTGTCTTTGATTTGTCGGAGGCACAGAACAGTCCAGCAGTCAGTGATCATTGCCTTACATTGGTGGAGGCTCACAGAAGTAAACAAAACAGACATCCCTCTTTTTAGCTTTTATTGCCACCTTGTTATGCAACCGAGATGCTAAAAAATCTGTCGATGAAACTTCAGTTAACTTCATTTAATACCCTAACCGTGGCCCCAGAAGGAAATAAGAAAACAACATTAAAAGACATTTAAGTTCAATGGCCAATTAAATGTCAATTTAGTTGAACTTTTAAAATAGTCTTAGCCTTAGAAAGATCTAGGGTGGTCCTTAGGTCCCAGATTGGACCAATGGGTGAAAGCAAATGACATCACATGACATGTCTTATGATCAATATCTTATGACCAATATGAGTAGCAATGTGAAGAGACAAATCTAACATGCCGGTTACTTGGAGGGTTAATATAATTAGTTACTATAAGCAGATTAAAACATTCTTATGTGGATGAAGAGGTTTTTTGGGGGGGCAGAATGGCTGGGTAATCTGTCATGAGACATCTTTCATCAAATTATATGAATTGTGATGTCATAGAATCACATAGCATTTATTAAGTGTTTAAAGCCCACTTTAAAAAAGTACATGTTCCTCAATGGCTCTTTGTTTGAGGTGCATAAAGTCTCTCTAAAATACATGAACATTTCCTGTTTTACAAAAGGTCCTTTAAAGGGGAAAAGTAGTTTTGACTACAACAAAGGAACAAATGCTGCTATGCATTTAAAACATTAAAATGCTAACAAATGCTTCTATGCATTTTATAGAAGTCTTTTCTATTCTATTTTAAACATTTTAATGCTAACAATGTTTCTATAACAATTATTTGTTATGTGTTATGTATAACACAAACTATGTGTTTAATGTACTGTTAGCTTATCCTAAGGCAAACACCAATGTTTTTCTTCTATGTTGCACAAAAGCACTTGACAGACAAGTCAGAAAAATCACTTTTGCTTCAGACTGTTGATGTGGGTGGACGTCTGTAACACTGGTGGTTATTGACTTTAACTAGACTATGGTTGTATTCAGTCTAACAGTGACGCATCTGATCCTATCAGACAAATAATTGCTGCTTTGCTCGCTTCATTAACTACATATCGTTTCTGTTAGGATTCAAGGATTCAAAGTGTTTACTGTCATATGCACAGTGAGGTTTCCCTGTGCAATGAAAAGCTTACTTTGCTGTTCTCAATAAATGCCACATGCATTAGTAACAACATACATTAAGGGGACAAAAGTAAATGGTCGAACTGATATAGTTGACTAATGCAATGCGTTACATGGTTCAGTAGACTGTCCACAAGGAATCATATATTCAGTGGACTGTAAACCTATGTACACATGACAATACAATACAAGTAATACAATACAAGTAAGTTAAAAAATGATACTAATTTTTCAGATACGTTCATAACGTTTTCACAACAATAATGTGTTAATTTGTCCCACCAACAACTTGTGGTTCTACTAACATTACTGCACAAACGTTTTTGATAACCTTGAGAACGTTTAGAGAACGTTAGCCAACGTTCTGAAAACGTTCCATGTTGGCTGGAGTTTCGCTTCCATCTGCTTTTAACTTTACTCAGTTAATTCCTATACAGTTTTCAGTTTTAAGTCTTTGGAGATGTTGTACATGGTGTTTATGTGTTTCTCATTGTCTTGGGATGCGCAAGAAGTGTTTCCCTGTTTCTTGGCTATGCGTCTACAGACTGTTTACAGCTGCGAGTTAATCTTATGCATATCTGATGCATTTCCGTGTTTGCTGTGCATAAAATCCATAGCCACCTAGGTCAGTGTTTATTATGGTAATGCCTAGTAGTTTAATGGGTTTAGATGTATAGGATCGAGCGCAATTTTGCGCGGGGGTGGAGCGCGCAGTGCGCTGTGTGACTCCAGTCTGCAGTCTTATTTAAAACTACCTTCACCATCTGCGCTCAGCAAACCAGCTGCTCTCACCACAGTGAGTCGCTTATATATTTATTTGCATGTGACTGTCATTTATTTAAGGCATAATATTGTTTATTTCATATTGTTTAAGACATGCATATTTTAATCGTTTGTTATTTTTACGCCTGTAGACGTTATTGATTCATCGCTTTAAAAGACCATAAGCGGATGCAGATGTTTGTGTCTTTATTCTTCTGTAATTTTATCATCTTTGTCATTTTGTGAAGTTACAATTATACGTTCTCAAATATATTTATGCAAACTGTAAAACATCTAAAGAAAAC
>JBAJNP010008227.1:0-20709 GCA_036877545.1 Yasuhikotakia modesta | reverse complement strand
TACTCCAGACTCAGTCCACTGCTTCCGCAGGTCCCCCAAGGTCTGGAATCGGTCCTTCACCACAATCTTCCTCAGGGTCCGGTCACCTCTTCTCGTTGTGCAGCGTTTTCTGCCACACTTTTTCCTTCCCACAGACTTCCCACTGAGGTGCCTTGATACAGTGTCTTACCCTCTTGCTTGAGGGTGTCAAATAGCTGGTTAATAGCTGGTTTAGAGAACCTTTTCATGATATGCTAATTTTTTGAGAAAGGAATTTTGGGTTTTCATGAGCTGTATGCCAAAATCTTCAATATTAAAACAATAAAAGGCTTGAACTACTTCAGTTGTGTGTAATGAATCTAAAATATATGAAAGTCTAATGTTTATCAGTACATTACAGAAAATAATGAACTTTATCACAATATGCTAATTTTCTGAAAAGGACCTGTACGTGAATTGTCAGAAGACACATTTCCAGAAAAACATAATACAAATGTTAAATTACTAAATTCATTGCTTAAAGTAAAAAGTCACTAATGCAGACATGCAATGTACAGTATTTGCCTACGTGTTTTAAACCTTTTATATATACTGCATTTTATTTTTTTTATTATTTAATAACTCAGTAGTATGCAGTGTATAGTACTGTGTAGTATGCAGTATATTGGTTATTCATTTTAAACACACCCAGTGTGTACTAGGAAAGCCTCACTCACCACGAGGCACCACAATGTCCGCCAGTCTCATGGTGGGCTCGATGTATTGTTCAAATGCTGGCTTTACAAATTTGTTGTACTGCTTGATCACTCCTTCAATGTCCCGCCCTCTTTCTGTGATGTCCCTTCTTAGCCTCCGCACTAGCCGAATGTCAGAATCTGTGTCCACAAAGATCTTCATATCCAGCAGCTGAAAACAGAAGATAATGCTTCAAACTAGGTCAGTAAGATGAACAGATGTCTGATGCATACATGCATCAAAACATATACACAAGCATAATATTTTATATTAAGGGAGATTATGATTTTCACCTTCAATAGCTCTTTATCGGCAAAAGACATTATTCCCTCAAATATAAGGACACTGGCCCCATAAACCGTTTTCTAGAGAAAGATGACATCAAAAAACAATTAAATGCAGAATATACTTCAGTGTGTTGTAAACAGAGACTAAAAAACTTGATGCATTACATAATTAACAGTGTTATGAAGTAACATACAGTTGAGAACGTAGATCACGCTATCGTTATTAAAACAGGTATTTTAGGTACAAGTATTATATATTAGCCTTCCTGTTAGCTCAACTGGTAGAGCATTGCGTTAACACCGCAAAGGTTGTGGGTTCAATCCCGGGGAAGGCAAGTCCTGATAAAAATAAGTGTACCTTGAATTCACAGTAAGTCGCTTTGGATAAAAGCATTTGCCAAATAAATAAATGTAATGTAAATATTATAATGTACCTTTATATTGAGTTTTTAATTTAACTAATACAATTTAAAGTTTCTCTGTATACCAGACGTATCGTAGGAAAGTATTTGGCTAGCCTTCTCAAACAGCCAGAATTTTTCAGCAATGTAACTGGTCAAACCAGCCAATCAGAATTAATCTCATCTCTGCTTAGTAGAAATTCTGTCCCATTGTAACAATGTGACCTGTTGAGCAAGAAGGCAGTCAAATCTCTGATTAAAGCCAAAGTCTGTATGACAAGAGAGAGTGACAACTTGTACTTGCAAGACACAATGGAGTTGCATAAATACAATACAATTCTGTGCAAATGTAGACATCAGAGCACATTCAGATAAATCCACAAAATTGAGTTGCTCAAAATGATTTTTTCTCAAAATGCTTCAAAGAACTGACAATATGAGCATGTAAAAGATCATTCTGCTTCTTTAAAATATCACCTTTACAATTCCATACAAGAATAAGTCATTTTTGTTTGCAAGCCTTTAGTTTGTGCACCTATTTTAAACACAATTCAGTGAAACAGCAATTTCACACATTTAAAGCATTTCTAAGAAAAAACTGAGAATCTCAAACTCATCTGATGTAAATGAGTTTATGCATGCACACTTATTTATGCTCTGTGTGTGTCCACAGGTTTGGGTGTGTGCGCTGATGTGTGTGCGTGTGCATGTGTGCACACTCACCCATTCTTTCTGCCGGCCGTGAGTGGTGAAGTCATAGACCGGGATCTTCACACTCTTGCCCTGCTTGAGTTTGCGGAGTATGTGCACCAGTAGGCTGAAATCAAAGGCGTCGGGGTGGTCAAAGTTGTAATCATTATTAGCGGCCATGGCCTGCTGTTCAGCTGTTAGAACCTGCAGGAAAGACATCACAACAGACCTAGAAAGTCTAGGACAACTAAAGAATTTTTTTAATTATTTTATCATTGTAACATTTTTGTTGAAAAAGTGTTCTTTGTTGTTAAACTTCAGAATTTGACATCAATTGTTTTGATCAACCTGAAGAATTTACATAACCTAAGGAACCTTGTTATTCCAGCATGATTTGAGAACCTTCCAAAGAGCATCGGAGCTCAACTGGTACAGCATTATGATATGAGCACAAAGGTTGTGGGTTCGATCCCAGGGAATGCAAGTACTGTTAAAAAATGTCTATGTAAAAAGATGTATCTTTACCAGAAAACTAGATTTTGATTCCCACATTTGAATCCTCACCCACTTGCTCACCTGAAGGCAGCGCTTGCTGAGGGTGACAAACTGAACAGAATGATGCTCTCCATCTTGCTCTACAGTGAGCTTCACAAAGAGCAGTCTCTAGCGGTGTCCCATATGTTAGCAGGAGCACAAGCTGTGCTGGTTACACAGTTAGTCTGTTAGTGACACAGTTAGTGTCATTTCTGCTCAGGAGCTGTGTTACACTGGGCTGGTGCCACCTGTCTCTGCTCATGCTTGAATGTTCAATGTGCTGCCATGTTATTTCTAGTTAGTTATGCAGGCCGTGTGCTGCTTGTTCAGCATGTTGGTGATCTGTGTTTGAACCTCGCAGAGCTGTGAACATGTTTCTTTCCGACTTGTATAGTTATTATAGCCGTTTCTGCTACCCATGTTAGTGCAGTTACAGTAGTTAGTGTAGTGCACTAATTGGTTCAATCCGGCTTACACTAATATGCTGGAAAGTGGGTTTTTTTTGCATTGCCTAAGCTTATGACATGTTTTTGTCAGTTATGGTTATCAGTTGCTACCTGTCAGCGCTAGACTCAAACCAGCAACCTACTGATTACAAGCCCAGCAGACCACAACTGCCCCGGTAACATCTCTGGTTACTATCATAGCCTGGGTTTCCTGAGACACCGGAAAGAGATATTGAATTCACTGCCATGTTTAATCTCTCAGACCGCCAGGTAGATTTACACACACAAACACTGGTTATGTCCTTCTTTCTCCCTGAGTTTACAGCATTTTAATTAGAAAAGAACAGCAATAGTTTAAACAAATGCTAGTCTAGAATAACAGCTCTATGTTTAGACGGCATAATCGGTGTGTCTGAACAACAGGGGCCATTCACATTCCTGCTGTGACATGTCAAACTCTTATTTAACTCAGTTCACTAAAACATAATTAAGAAATAATTGCAGGTGTTAATGCAATTAGATTTGATTGTAAAGAAGTTTCTCAGCATACCTGAGATAATGTGTGCTGTTAGATCACTAGCTGCCTATAAATGCCTTAAACATTACTGTACATCCTTCAATGCTCTGTTAGGTCAGAAACTGTCTATAAATGCCTTAAACATTACTGTACATACTTCAATGATCCTGTTACGTTACTAACTGCCTATAAATGCCTGACCAAACTTCATACCTGAATCTTACCTCAATAGTCATGCACTTTTGGTTTCTCTTCATGTGAAGGGATGTTACATTTTATGGGTGGAGTTACATTACTCAGCTTAAATGCACACAGTAGTGTTCTCTTTACTGTTCTATCAGTTAAATCTGTTCACTTTGAGTGCTGATCAACTAGGGTGGGAACTATAGGTTATTTAGTTTATGTACACACACTCCTGCGATATGTCAAGAATATGCATATATAATATATAAGTATGGTTTACAATGCAAGAAGGTAAACATCTTGTTTTCCAAATGCTCACCTTGTAAAAAGAATCCATGGACAGAAGAACAACCCAAGGAACATCCAAAGCTTCTATAATCTTGCGGGCAACTGTCGTCTTTCCTGAGGCACTGCCTCCACAAAGCCCTGTGAATGAGAAAAGACCAATGGCACTCAATGGTTATTAATGCACACAGGAAAAACACAAAGCTGTGAGTGTTGTCTCTGCTGTGAGTGAGTGATGACATAAGAACTAGCATTGATTTTTAACCCTTTAATTCACTCACCAATAACAAAAGCTTCTTTGGACTGGGTCCCGTGTTCATTGTACCACGGCGGGCGTCCGGCGGTGTAGATGGTCCTTTTACTGGTCCGCAGCAGAGGAGGTTCTGATTTACACTGGCTGGTTGTTCGTTTCCGTGGTGACAGGCTGGTGTTGACAGAAGGGAGGAGCCTGTCCAGAGAGCCTTCACCAAGCGCACTATTAGAATAAGGAAATAAGATAACCACTTCCTGTTAGTTCCTGTGTCAGTTACAATTTCCTGATTACCAGTTGTTGTGTAGAAGAAACATATTGTTATACAACATTTGCATTTAGCACATACTTTTGTAATCACACTATAAAATGATGACTAATGTAAGGCGTGACCAATTACTAACATTAATCATAACCCAGATACAAAAATAGGGCATCTAGTTATTGAAAACATGGTTTGCCACCTCACCTTACACATTCTTACATACCTTATTGTTAAAGTTAAGCCTAGGTTATGCACCGGTCGCAACTGGTTAAACTGGAACAACACAAGTTAACTAAGACATCTTGCATGGTAAGCAAGCAGCTACAATAGTGTGTGAGGGCAAAATTCACCTTGCCCCGCTCAAACTTAAGTGCTTCACAGTAGAAAGTAATTAACACAGGTTTGGAAAAATAAGAGTAAAAGAATGAACAGTGTACTCCAGAATACGCTAGTGTGCTATTTGTTAAATATTTATACCATAAAACTTTACAAGCTCTTTGGCTCAGGTGAGCTGTCAGTGCAGGTGACCTGTCAACCAAAACACTTCTTAAGATAAAAATAACAAACAGTAAACAAAACAACATGACAGGTTAGGCTGTAATCAGAGGCTTCAATAAATTAATAAATATGGTAAATGAGGCAAGGGCATTTAGTCCACAAACATACACTGTGCAGCTGACAAGCTTAATAATAACAACTTAAGTGTTAAACACACTTGAGGATAAACACTCCATAAGAATATTAAACAAGCATAACAGTCTTACCTGCCATAACCCCTAAAAGCCCAACAGCCTGATATCCTGGCACCTGAGTATGCTGGGAGTGTGTTCATGATGGGTAAACAGTGAAAGAAAACTCAATGCTAATTTAACTGCTGGGACACACACATACAGGCTCAGCGGATAGCGAGAGAAAGAGTAAAATAGAGGAGAGAGTGAAAGAAAGAAAGAAAGAGAGGGAGAGAGGGAGAGAGAGAGAGAGACAGTGGAGTAAAACAAAACTATGCTTTCTACTTCACTTTTGTTTTCTCTGGCAATAGCATTAGTAGGCTGGGACAATTCAAACCAAATGCTTTAGCAGTGAAACTCTCTCTTCTGTGCTACTAGCCCTGCAAATAAACATAAGCAGATAACCTATCCCGCAGATTGTGTTTGGCAGGAGGTATTAATAGCAGCAGGTTGGAAACACACACAGTGCACACGCCTCCCTCCGCTGGCCTCTTATGGGGCAGCTCATCTGTCTGTGACAGTCAGTGTTGCAACAGAGCATTTGTGGAGACTGTTTAATGACTAGTGCCTGTGCTACACAGAAACAATGAAGAGAACAACAGCAGAATGAGAGGGAACGAGGGCGAGAGAGATTTTGAATAGTGTTTTTAGGCTCAGAACATAATCAAATCAAGCTGCTTTGCCAAGCAGCGCTGGTGAAAGTGACAGCAGGTGTGGGATGAGCGAGAGAGGGAGGGAGAGAGAGATCAGGTCTGTATGTTCCCAGTATTCCCCTCATGGGCTCTGTGATCATCTTATCAACCATCTCCTCCGTTGGAGCTCCTTCACTGGCTCTGGGGACTCGCCTTACATACACCATGATGAAACTTTTCCCCACACCAGAACCAGTAGCCCGGATATTTCATTAAATGCAAATCCACCTAAACTTACTGCTTGTGCCTGAATGAAATGGCAACAAACAGTAACCTGTTGTTCACTTGTAAAACCTTCCTTCCCTAGAAAACAAGTTGGAATATAATGATCTTAAACACTACCATTAGGAAAGATGCATTAAACAATTTAAATGGACTAAATCCAGGTGATGTAACACATAACAGAGAGGAAAACACAATTTACACATTTTCAGACCATATTGCACAAATTAAGTATGTGTGGCTAGCACACTAGATTATTAAGCACACTTCCTCTGATTATTACCTACCAGACATGCATATTTACTGACCATAAAAAGCACTAGAGGGCTTGTAACTTAGTGTAAGGTACCTTAGATGATCTTATAAAGGTTGCAGGTTCAAACCCCACAGGGGATAACACATGGGTTATTATTACAGTTTCGTCTATATGTATTCTTGGATATCAGCCTCGTAAAATCTGCAAAATGTTACTTTAAAAGCAGAAGCAACTTTTTATTAGTCGCATCCAAATAGTAAGACGTGTTATTGTCTTTTAATCCTACATGTCATAAAGAACATTCCTAACAGCAGCTGGTAGCGTGTAGTTCAGCACGCATTGCTTTTAACCTGTAATCGGACCCTGGTTTTAATTTACTGTATAATGCACTGTATGCAGTTACACGAGCGCGCCCCCGTGCGACGGTCCATGTCGCCGCAGAGCGGGGGTGTGGCCCACAGCAAACACGTTTGATAAAATCCCTAAACGGTGTTACAAAGTATTCCAAGTACACCTGTCGTTTTAAATAATTTATGTGTTAGTTCGCAAAACTATTCTGTAAGTAATCAAACACACAACCAAACAAACAAACGTGTAGCATAAAACCAACATGGCAACAGTTGTTTTCTGCAACGTTGTATAGCGAGTAGATTAACTGGATATAAAAATAGAAATAACATTGTAAGTACAGATAAGTACAGATACGAGTAACAGCAGACAAAGAGATACTCGAAAAACACATTTAGCTGAAAAACACGTTAATTGTCACATTCAGCAATAAAGCAATAAATAGGCTGTTGTTAAAAAGGGAGACAATGTAAAAGTTATTGACGCACAATAACACATAAAATGTATAAATACAACCTTTTAACCCATACGAACCCACGGTGAAAAGGGTGTCACATACACTCTTGATTATCTGTAAAGTTTTAAAGGATTAATACGGTGGCCGAGAGAGGCCAACGCGCTGCAAACACAGAAACGCGCCGCATAGCCTCGCAACACAAACAAATAAAGAAACGCGCCGCAAATTCTCCCAGCACAAATACAGAAACGCTCCTTACAACACAAACAAATACAGAACGCGCCGCAAGTACAGAAACGCGCTGCAAGTAAAAGCGCCGCAAGTACAGAAACGCGCTGCAAGTAAAAGCGCCGCTAGTACAGAAACGCGCTGCAAATCCTCACAACACAACGGAAATGTTTCAAGGGGGACCCTTTAAAGGTGACAAACCCGATCGGACCAGCATGTTGTTCCGTTGCTGGTCAGTGGTCTTGTCAGTGAACTAAAAGGTAAATTCTTTGCTTATTTTAACATCCTGGTTTTATGAATTCTTGGTCTGCTGACAATAGTTTAGACAACTTATCTAGGAAAATCAGTGGTAGTATTGCTTTTAATAATAGTATCATTTATAATTCCATCAATCTGCAACTCTTTTATATGTGCACATGTATGTAATGTTTAGGGGTTTTTTGCATGATAGAAACCATAGGATGTGAAAAAACAGTTTTAAATGTGTTAGTCTTAAATTGTCATGTTTAAGAAATCATATGCAACTAACTATAATGTTCAAGCTTCATTGATAATTCAAACCAGGTCAAAATATATTGCAGATTGACAGTGATTTTTGTTTATTTTTAGACCCTTTAAGTAATGAAAGAAAGGACATTGAAATACAACATGCTAACTGTTGTCACCTTGTCTTTTTTAGATCAAAATGTATGCAAACTCCAAAAGGATCCAGTCTGCGAATTGCTTGCATTACATCATCCCTTTACATCATTACATCAGTTGTCAGGAAATACTTCTGTTGTGATGTCTCCCACAGAGCTCTGTAGCCTTAAAGCTGACCAGAGCCTGTGAGTTCATGTGTAATAGCTGCATTCACAGTGTCAATGGGTATTGTGAGTATAGTCTGTCCTCCTTGTTAGGCCGTGGTCCTTTAAGGTGCTTAGACTTAGGAAAATTGTATGCTTTCTTTCAATAAAATCAAGGATCACATCATAGGTGTGGTCCTCTGGGAAATATGTATGGGTTAGGCCTGCCTCTGTGAGTTCATCTGACACAGAGGGAAAAAGGGAACGGTGTCATCTGGAATACAGGAATCCACTAATATAATTCTAAACATAAAAACATATCAGCAGTTCCAAAAAATAACAGAAACAGTTTGATAAAGTCTAAAAAATTTAGATTTATTCACAAAACAAATAGATAGTAAAAAGCAAAAAACAACTAGAACTGGCACTAATGTTTACCACTTTTAACAGTTAGGTCTTGTTGGTGGGTCTGTGTTTATGTTGTTGATGTAATTTTAAAATGTAGCTTCTAATCGAAAAGATAATTGTACGTATTGATATAGCTCTATATTGTGCTACTATTTACCACTGAATATGTTTAATATTTAACATTATATGTCATGTGTATATGTTTTTCTTTTGTACATAATAAACACTTGTGTGTCCTTTTCATGGTGTTTTTTGGTTGATGTTTGGTTGAGCTTTATTTTGTAGAAAAGGTGCCAAAAATTGAATGTTGCTGCTACAGGAACCCCACAAAAAAAATCAAATGTCCATCCAATTTGAGTCCACAGTATGGACAACAGCTATCCTATAAAAAGGAACAATGTGACTGATTAGTGGTAAAAAAAAAGTTAAAGCAACTAAGCAAATGGTTGTGATATAGACGTCAGCCATTTGCAGCAGAGAAACATGCAGATGTTAGTCTGCATACAAAGAAACTACTGTTACTTTTGCTTGTTCCTCACAGTTTTTCTAAGAGTAATTTCAGCTAACATAACATTAAAATAATTTTGTGCTTCATTAGATTACGCTAACGCAATAATACCCAAAGACCAAGCATTTATACAATCTGGATTTTAAAATAAACAAAAAAAATTACCTTTTAGTTCACAGACAAGACTGACCAGCCACGGAACAACATGCCGGTTGCAAAACGCTAAATGTATATACACACCAATATTGGACAACAACAGACCTAAAACACTTTGGTTTACACACTGGTCGTAAATGCGCTTACATAGTACCTTGTAGACCGCAAAGATGTTTTTTCTCCGCACTCCATCGCTGTGTGTCTTCCGTCTCTGCACACGGCACATTGTTCGTTTCCTATTTGACAATCAGCTGTTGCGCCGGTCTGCGTCAGTACAGGGAAATGTAGTTTTATCGTTCAGGGGGTCGTGTCATGTTTCAGCTGAGATAAACTACAAATTCCATAATGCGTAGTTCCAAAATGAAATTGTCCTTTATTTGACCCAAAATATAAAATATTTTTATAGTAATATATATTATTTTGAACTTTTTTATACAGATGTAAGAAAATAATTCAGTCAGTCATTTTTTGTCACCATTTTATTAATTATTTGAAGGGTATTAATGCACAGTTAATACACCAGGGGAGGAACAGATAGAATAATAGTTTACTTCTTGTCAACCTAGGTAAACTTCAATTTTAAAGATCATTTTGTCCATTACCATTACTTTGTCCATTATTGTGCATTAGAGCCCTGCCCGGACCCATTTCAAATCAAACACAATTACTTTTGTAAACTTCATTGAGAATGTTCGCGGTCAGAATACTGATGCGCCAAATTCTAACCATTCTAAATCATCGTCTCACATAATAGTTGAAGTAATGAAAAGAATGATTTTTTAAAAACTGGAGGGAGGCTCCACTTTCTACTGACCCCCTTAGTACAAAAATCCACAGCACACAATCAAATTTACCAAAATCTCTACCGACACTCCATATTCAAGCCTATTTCATGGGATTACAAGTGCACTAAATACACACCTACACACATTCACGCCTGCACATGCACACACCCACCCACGCATACACACAAACTGTGTATACTGTTTGACCAAAGACATTTTCAACATGTAATTTGACCTGTATATAAAAGCACAGGATCATATTCAAATTGTTAAAAGCAACTATATCACAAATAAAGAAGCAAACAAGCAAAAGAAAGTGGTTATTTCACACCAAGCATTGGAAATCATATTTAACGTTGCAGTAGTGTTTACTACTGCAAGCTATTGCTGTAATTAAAAAAAAAGTTGCAGTGTACATAATCTAGGAAGACGGGTAATTAAAGCCACATACAATATTCCTAGCAGAAACTACACACCACCTTCATTAATGTTGTGACAACTACACTTCCATTGAGAGAAAAACTTTCTACTAGGCAAAACTCAATACCCACAATGCATTGCTTGTCCTGATCAAAGTCAATTTTTTTGGACCTAAAGCAGCAACATTACAGTGTTGCTTTACTTTCCAAATCATAGTTTATGCAAATACATGCAAACTTGTTTTATCCTGTTCTCTCCTGTTTCTCATGTGTTCTAAAAACATGTCAGACTGCAAATTGTAACACAACACTAGGGGTGCTGTAGTCAATTTTCAGAGTCAGCGTCCTCTTTCAAGTCTATATGTAACTTGGAGGAGGAACAATTCAATTAAATTCTTGCTAAGAATGTTGGTGAAAGTCATGCATGTTTGTTGCCAGTAAACTAAGTCTAATTAAACAAATCTAACTTTATGTCACAGACATTTTAAGTTAACTTATTGTCCCAGGGTTTGATATTGCAACAGCAATGCAAGGACGCAATGACATTCAGTGGGATTGTGTATGCAGCGTGTTGGGAAAATATTCTTTCTGCGTTACATACTTGTGTACAGTATGTTTCTGGCCAGAACTGTAATTTGTTAGTGAACAACAAACTGAAAAAAGGTTATGCAATAGGGTTGAGCAGTTTTAACCACTCAGTCTTAACAATGTACATGATAAATGTTGCCTTTTCATCTAAGGCCAAGTTGTAATGAATAACGCCTCAGTTTTGGTGCAGGACAGTTAAAGAGATTTACTAAAGTATTTCATGTCTGTAATGTGGGACTCCGAGGCAATGTTGACTATCTGGTTACTGGTTCACGATTTCAAGCGCAACAGTCCTTAAGGTAGATTGGCTACTAGCACCTTTTGCCTAAAACCACAACATACCAACACTAGATTTCTTTAGCATATTCAACAAATATTAGTATAAAATAAATGTAGGTATGCAACCTTAAACTTATTTAAATTTTCTCATTAGATAAATATACTTTTAATAATTTATGCTTTTTCTCATTTGTGTCCTGAAATCTAATAAGTGTATGACAAATTCCTCAGTTGTAATTAATAGGGTTTTGGAATAGATCATTTTCTGTTGCAAATTATACATTTTTCTTTATTCTATTATATTTTATACAAACTAAGAAAAAGATACACTGCTTCCATTAGTCACCTTTAAGGGGACTGCTATGGCTTAAGACATCATTTTAATTTCTCATTTGACATAGATTCTATTCAATTGGGCAATGGACATATCACTGTTTGTAAGCCCTGGGTTTAGATCACATGGCAGGCGATTAGGTGGCTCTTTGAACTGAACTGTGATCAGTTTAAAAAAGTCTCACGTGGCGAAAGGGCGCTTATAACAAAGAGCCACTGGATTAAGGTTGACAAATTGGAAGCCTTACAGCGCCTGCAAAGTGCAAGATAAGGAGGGAGGAGGAGGAGGGGTTAAAGTGCAAGATACACATTGTTTCTTAAACAGGGCTTAATCAAGGTTGGGAATCATTATGTTCAGGTCATTCATTAGTTCTTAAAGACACTCTCTGATTCTCAACCACAAGTATGATGGAAACGTTTAGTTACAGCCTGCAGTGACCAATCTGATTGTGTTCACGTATGTAGAGTACATTATGAACGTGACCCCCACTCTGACGAAACTCTCTCACTATTGCATTCAGTCACTGAGGTCTTAAGTGCATTCAACATGCATTGCTTGTACTCCACACAGCAGCTAGACCCATTTAAAATGAAAGATTTATGCTGAAAATAAACATTCTGCCTTTTGTGTTATGTTCTAAACCCCTGTGAATTTATTTTGTGGAACACAAAAGGAGATTTCTTGAAGAATATAGTTTATAGAACATAAAGAATATATTTAAGCTGCCTTTGAATACAATAAATGTGAATAGGGACATGTAATTTCTAACATTTTATTTTTAGGGTAAACTGTTATTCCTAACATTTGGAGCTAGGTTTCCTGTTAAATGTAGCTTTAGTGAGCACATATGACATCACAGATGTCAAAGGGTATTCCTGTGCTTTCGAGGAGTTCAATTTCCTTCCTTTCCTAACACATTTCAATTTATTTATAAATCAGCATATGCTGCCATAAACTTTCTATTTTGCTATCAATACAAACATCTGCACTCCTTCTTAGGTAAGCATCCCTATTGAAAAGATTTGTTGTGTTTTGAGTAATGGTCCCTACCAGACTTCTAAACTAAGATACCTTTCTTTAGTCAGTCAGCTTCTTCAGAAATATAATTAGTTAGTTGCTAGTTTGTGGGTGGTGAGAAACATGGTTAGGCTGGTCCACCCGCTAACATCTTTAAACAGTATATACGTAGCAGCGTGAACCAACATGAAAATCCTTGCTGATCGAACTTGTTTTTTTCAGCTGGGACCACAACGCCTTCTTCCAATTGTATGTTACAGCAAAAAATCTAACAAAATAAAATACTACTCAATTTCCAAACAGTTAAAGGTTTTATCAATGATCTCCGACCAACTGTGGCAAACTACAACTGCTGCAAACAGCCTAAAGGGATGCAAGAAAGAGGTTACACACAGCTACAGGCCTCCATTCCAAGCAAAAAACAGGACAAAAACCACAAAAGCAACACTATTGCACAGCAGCACACTGTTACAACAGACGCCCAATTTCAACCCTTCATTCAGCTGCCACTGACAAAAGAAACTCGAATACATCTGAGAAAGCAAATGAAATTACCACTAAAGAAGACCAATTTTTTTTGTCACCCACCTCATTTGAAAAAGATGGACAGAAATGAATTGCTTTGAATATGTTCATATATAGTTATAGGTATTATATATATACACAGCAGAGTATATCTGGGGTAAAACATTAGCAGTAAATTAGCTCACCATGTAGAAATGTTTGTAACTTTGATTCTAAAACGCTTTCATAAAGGCCTATGCATATATATTGTTTACTGTATGTCAACTGAGAAATCTTAAAGACCCCTGTTGATTGAACAGCTTATTAAAATGAACTCTAAAAATGGAATGAAAAAACAACAGGAGTAATATATTTTAGTATACATAAGCACACACATAATGTATATACTCAGTTTAAAAAACACAAGGATCAGTGTGAAATTAAGATCAAAATATTTCCTGCTGCTTTTCATTCTCTCCTTCTCCTGTTTCTCATTCCCTTGTTCTTTCCAAGCTCTTTCTTGTGTGTTATCCATCATTTCCGTGACCAAATTCAATTGTTTTAGTCTAATCTTAGTTTTAGTTTAATGATGTAGTTCGGAAAGCATCCCATCTGGTGCTGATGTAGTAAATGCTTTTACGCAGTGGTCGGTGTTTTCTTAGGTTTACCCCGTTTCTTTAAAGGGGGCTGTGTGTCTCTGAGTTGGGCAGGAATCCCCCTGTCCACTGGGGTAGAGGCTGTGGTCGCAGTGTCGGGATTGGGCGTAGGGTTTTGGGTTTCCGATGCTGCCATAACTATCTGGGGTGGAAATGGAGCTGGAGCAAGAGTGAAGCTCTGAGTCTCTGCAGGGATGCAGGTTGTCTCCAGGGGGCGCTCTTTGGGCTTCCGTCCCCTCTTCTTTACTGGCACTCCATTTTTCACATCTGTCTGTAAGTCATTGCTATCTAGCTCTTTTCTTTTGTTGTTAGTCACCTCGTTACTAGATGCCCTAAACCAGTTCTGTACAAAAATTAATGGCGAAATCAATGTATATATTTGTCAGGCACTTTCATCCAAAGGAGACTGCATTGCATTCAAGTTACATTTTATCAGTTTGTTTATTTAACATTCAAACCAATGTCCGTGCCATGTTGCCATGCCATACATACTTTATAATGGATTTGTGGTAAAGTTTACCTGAGAATGTGTCTTGCTGATATGGTATTTTACGCCACTCTCAGAGCTGAACTCCTTCTGACAGAGCAAACATGTGTACTTCCCTATGTCGCCCCCTCCCTGTGTGGAGAAGAATTACAGCAAAGTGGCTGATGAAGAATTATCAACAATGTCTAGGACAAGTTGCATAACTCTATCAAATAACATAAACTCTGTTGTCCATCTGCTGTCCATTGCCCACAGTTCAATTGCCCACCCAATTTGTCACAGAAATCTGACCTTTTGAATACCACCTTAGGTTTTGGAAGACAGCATATAACTGGTATTGCTGATATGATTTATTCTGTGTACACACTGTACCTTGTTGCAGCTAGCCAAGTGTGCCTTAAGACCAGATACGCTTGAATAGATGGCCTCACAGTTCTGTTATGAAATGAAACAAATAATATGCAAGTTTAGGACTAAAGTGTGAATTATTTACTTTTAAAGTATGAACAATTTATTTGTAAATTTATTGTCTTACATAATAATTTAGATTGTGTCACTCAAGCATTCAAACATTTATGTAAGGTTAAAGAACATTTTGCAAGAAAAACAACACAATCCTCTTACGTCATTGAGGCAGCAGATGAAACCTTTTTCCTTGACCTCGTTCTTCCACCCCTCCACAGTTTCGGGGCTAAAGCTTGGAAGGCCTGGTCGTGTGTAGTTCAGCTAAAAAACAAATATGACATAAACAGAAACTTGAACGTTCTGAACACATTTCGGGGATCATATAATTGGTCTATGTCTATGCAAAACCTGCCACCATAATGCTAGGATGTTGTGAGGTATTTCTAGAATGTTTTGGGGGGTTACTATGGTGTTCATGTCTAAAGAACCGACTTTCTAGTCTCTATGATCTGGCCCTCACATACAGCTTGTGTGCATATACCCTTTTGGTGTCTGGTACGAGATCGTCTTTGATGCGCCGCTTGGTGCCCCAGTCTTTGGCTAACTCATCCTCTGCGATCTCCTGCAGGTGGAACACGGCCACCTGTGCAGAGCGCCGCCTCACCCGGCCGCTGGGCGTCCTATCCAAGTCCAGCAGCTCATCCACCTCAGTCTTCTCCTCATTTCCCTCCTCCCTCTTCTCCACCTGCTCCTCTGCTTGCTTCTTTACCCTTCCCTTGCTCTTCTTCAGCATGGATTCTTCCTCCTCCTGCATCTCCTCCTCCTCATCTTTGTCCTGTTTCCACTCATTAGCAAGAAGCTGCAAGAGGGGATGAGAGAAAAGCAGCCAGTGAGAACAACAAACCAACCTCTAATATATATGCCGCACAATTAACACAAGTGTTATTAAAATAATAAATCATATTAACAATAACACACATCATAACTGATTACATCAAAGGTATGGACATGCTGCTATATTTGAATTTAGCACTCTGATTAGTGTTGTTTTAATGAATATGTGACTCAACAAAATGTAATAAGTATATATGTAATATGTACATATGTAATAGGCTCAAACTATAACTTTCTTCATAAATGTACCTTTCCCTTTGGAAGACATTTGTTGGACAGATGATTGCACTTTTGATAAACCTTTCGTTTACCACATATAATTTCCTTTTTAAATGGGCCTTCAAAAATGTCTCTCAATTGACCCTGTCAGAGAACATTATTTAAATCTCACGAAAACAAAGAAACCCATTATTTTGTACCTCACTGATAAGTGAACAAATACTAGTTAGCCATTATAATTCAATACGACAACAGCTGTGCATGCTAATATTTTCAGTGTTTTCTATTGACATAACAATTCATGCCAACAATTCGATATATTGAACAGATTGTATTTCCATCCCTTGCTGCCTCATTTCTATTCACATCAAATGAAAATGGCATCCACTCTGACTTAGATCCATAGCCAGTCAATTAAAATCTACTATGTGTTATGTGGAGTAATGAAAGATTAATGAAGCCAGACATCAGAACTAGGGTGGTGTAATCCGGGTGCGTGATCTCACCGCCTGCGCAGGCAGGGCGGTGACAGGGTGTTCAGTACGCAGGTGGTAATCACGACCGGCTTTGGAGCGGTACGTCTTCCCGCAGTGCTGGCACAGGAAAACAGGGAGCTCTGATTCAGGCAGGTCTCTGCCACAGCGTTTCTGATGATACTGATAACCCATCAGACTGGAGAAATGAGCTGAACAGCCCTGTTGGAGTTAATCAAACACACTTCATTCATTCAGTCACTGATCTATTTGAGTTTCTAATGACTTACAGCCTGTGCACATGCTTTGTGTTATTACCGTACACCAGACAATGTCTTTTAGTGTAATGTCTCTCTTTTTTCACTGTCTCCTCAGAGGATTTAAAACCTGCTGGGAAGATCAGCTTAAAATGAACTTCCATGATGGTTTATGCTGGTCTAGATAGCAGACTTTAGCAGACATATTCATGTTCATATACACATGGATGTATTAACACAGAGCTGGATGAATTCATAGACAAATAAATTCTATTCTATAAAATCTTTCTTACTGGCCATAAAACTAATAGTCATTGCATCAGCTGTTTTATATTAGCGTTATTGTATCAGCTGTTTTATATTAGTATCATTGCATCAGAATATTGTATATGAGCTGAGTCTTTATCTGTTGGTAAAACTGCATTTGGTACAAAAATAAAAGGCCTATCAAGATTATGTTTCAAATTTTTTCGATTTGGTGGAATAGTGATAATAATATTTCACATGTTGCTACGTGGCGCTCTGAAAAAGTGTCCACTGACAGTTTGTCTTTAATTTAAATTATTTACGTCACTTCACATCTGTGAGAATTATATTGTTTTTACAGTTTGATATAAACTATGTATTATGTTGCAGTTTTCAATAAAGTTACTGGCCAGTTGGCATATTTTATTGGACTTGGTGACTGTTAATTAAAAGTTAAGTTGCTGCCTTAGAAGCTGGCCAAGACACATCACTAGGTTTTAGAACAAAGCCAAAGTTGCACAGACAGACAGAGAAAGTAAGTTAAGCAGAAAGTAGAGAAATTAGAATGTATTATAGACAGACAGAACCACTGGGGACAAATTGCTACCTCATTGGAGCACTTGATTCGGCCCATCTGTTTGAGGACGCGCCGTAATCTCTCTCTCTCCTGCTCCTCTCCAGCCACATTATCCGTTGCTGAGGGCTTACAAATAGGAAACACATACAATATGACACATTCATGTCTCTTTAGAAACTTTTCCCTAGTGTTTACAATTGAGCTCCAATCACCGCAATCACAAGTCAGACACCCAGGCTCTCTCAAAACCTTATTAGAGGGGCCACTTTGCAAGCTGTTCTTTTATGTAACTGTCAGACTACAGCTTGTACGGCAATGTTATTTAAATAAAAAAATCAACACAAAAAATAAGACATACTGTGAGAGTTATGATATGATCTCACACACACTATACACACTATAATAAATCTTTTTAAATTATTATTTACCATTTTTACATTTCTAGTTAAATTATGTAACACTCTTTAAAACAAAAGCAATTCATTGTATATTTCTTCAGTTAAGTTTGTCCTGTCCAATGACTAAAAGTTAAATCCTTACTTTAACCTTACCTTAATTTAAAATGGGTATAGAAGAATATGTATGATTTTATTCACAGAAACTGTGTGTTCTGTATATATTCAATTTCACTACTCACTGACTAAAATCAGGGCCTGTACTCAACATTTTGTCAGGTCCCATGAGCCGCTAATCAGGTAACAAAACTCTACAAATCAAGCACATGGACGCTTCCCTTCTCCTCTCATGAACCAAAGCAGTATAACAGAAATTTGAAGCAACCAAACAAAACTAATGTCTGCTCTCGAGAGGAAGGAAATCAAAGCAGAAGATCTCCAGCAGTATTATGAGAGGAGAGCCACATCAAATTAGCCCAGCTACACACATTGTTTTTATTTGAGGTTTTAAGCACCTGGCAGCATCTACAAATCATCCACACACTCAAATAACAAAACAGAGTTAAATGCACATCCTCATTAATGTTTTATACTGTTTCTGAGACATTTGATTGTGCATAATTTAACATATTTCTTTGGAAATGGTGTATTCAGCTAATGCTTAAGTTTGGCAGATGGAGCTGATATCCCCACGCCCCTCTTTAACTACTTCCATTTCTCACTCCAGTTTTCTCACTCCAAAACCTCACAAGGGTCACAGGAGACATCATCACCAGAGGCCCCACATAATGGGATATGGTGTTTTATTTCAGATTTTGGCTAGAATATGACAGAAAAAAAACAAACTTTACACACAAGGCAGAATATAATCACTACCACATTGTTGTGAAGAAAAGATTACTGGCAGGAATGCTGTTAATATCTCATGTTGGAGACATCGCTACAGTTGATATGAAGCTGGAGGACAGGTGACAAATTTCACAGTTGAAATAAACCTAGAAGACTTAGTTTGTTACAGTTGTGCATTGCTAGATGGCTCTGCATTGCTCTGTAAATTTAATGGCTAGGGGCTAATGCTGATGCTCTATGTATTGCAGTAATGTCAGAGGATGGAAATGATGACACAATTCTGAGATGTTATTGAGGTAAGAACCTGATGTGGAGCTTAGCAAACTTTGGGTTTTGTGGTGGTCACTGAATTTAATATTAAAGAGTGGACACATACACACACACACACACACACACTCACCTTAGTGTGGTCAACCATGCTGTGGTAATTGAGTCCAGCTTTGGATCGGAACTGTTTCTGACACTGCTGACATTTGAGAGCGTCACGCAGCTGTGGAGAAAGAGCAACGCTTGTGATCCTCTATATCCTTAAACCATCAGTTAAAAATGTGCAATTCTATATTTGGTTTACCATAATTGTACAGTAATTGTATATTTTGATACACATTTATACAACAGTACATTTAAACAATAGTAAATTTAATTTTTTTAATTTTTTAACAAAATTTAATTTTTTGTTTAATAGTATTTTGTCATATTGTATCTGTTAGTGGTAAGGTTTATCTATTTCTCTTATTAAAAAAACAAACAAAATATAAAAACATAGAACTTATTACTGCTATTATCTTACTATTTTCTTATATAATACATTGCAGAATTGCTAAAAAGAAATGTAAAAATGATGTGCATATTATTTGCTATATTACAATGTTTGTAAATCACTAACTCAAATTAGTTAAGAATAGTACTAGCAAAATATTTTTGGTGCAAACAGACTTTTAGGATGTAAAATTATACTGCATTCACACCAAAAACACAAACAGGTCATTGATTACTGTTTTAACATGTTTCTGTTGCTATAACAAACATAGTCCCTTAACGACCATCACAGCTACCATTGATTTTATGCATGCCGTCATTTTAATAGAGTTATGCTGTAGACTGGGCTGGCGCTATAAGACCCAGATGCATACAGGGCACGGTCGCTATCTAAGTTTCTCTCACAGACGCCCAATCAAAAAAGTGCTCCTAATGGTTCCCTCTGGCCCAGTGCACTGGGTCCTGAGAGAGAGGTGTCTAATTGCATGCCTGAAAAAGTTTTCTTTCTTTCCTTTTTCTTTCCTCTACGGTTTGGTTGTATAAACAACAGAGGAAAGTCATACATTAAACATTTGATCTTTGTCTTTACTTGAGAAGTGTTGTATTTTGTGAACAACACGTTGTGTGGTTAACAGTATTTGGCAAGGAGGAAGTTGCATATATATGTTATATTATGCTCTATTTGTTTAGTAATACTGGAATGTTGTGTTTGCTGGGCAAGTGGAGTTGTATGTACTAACTGATTCATTTCCTTGTAAAAGTCTGGGTTACAGATAAATGAGAAACACAGTATTTAAGTAAATATAAAAAACAAATAAAAAATAAAGTAAAACTAAGAATGCTAGTAAAAATACTTTATCAACAACAGTGAAGGCTGTAAAGTGAATGGCAAAAGTCCAATTCCTCTAACCAGATTTTTCATTATGAAGTCACATATGAGTCAATTATTGTGGGTATTTGACATGTTTATGAAATACCCTGTAGTTCTGTGCATATCCTCTCACTGGGAACAGTAGTGTAACCTCTGACCTTCTGACAGATCTCCATGTGCTTCTTAAGGCCTGAGACGGTCTTGCGGGTGACAACAGAGCAGGTTGGGCAAACCACCTCCCCCCTTTCAGAGATGGTGTTCTGCCATTGGGCTTCAGCAGGGGGCACTAAGTGTCAGGGAGAGAAACAGAAGACATTTATTAAAAATAACTTTGC